>DWKA01000565.1:0-15917 GCA_018249155.1 Panoquina ocola ocola
CCTGAACCCTGAATAGGAATGAGATTATCAAAACTTTTTTAGGAACAGAGGTATGTCGCGGTCATTGACTTTCCTATAATATAGTTTGATTGCACTGTACAACTGTATGCTGTTTTACTTATTTTACTGTATGTTACTTATTTTATGTTCATGTTATTTGTGTAATATGAGTCAAATTTACAGGAATCGGTCCTATAAATATTTATTATTGGTTTAATTATTAGTAACTAAAAGTGAATCTTAATACAAAGTTTTATTTGACATTTATCACACACGATCTTGGGTCTGCCCCACAGGTGATTGTAGATGCAGAGAAAATATGTAGATGAACTCTCAAAATATGAGTAACAGAATTTGTAGTTTAAGAACATAATGGAGAACTCTCAGATTTAGTGTGTGTGTGTGTATATGTAGTAGAGTTTATGGGAAAAGGAATTTGTTAGTGAAGGTTTGTTTTAACATTAGTATTCATGTAGCTCTGCAACATATAGGTGGTACCAAGTTTATTTATCTGCCTGTCACAGCATAACAGTTTATGCAACTAATTTGTTTACTCACATAATTATGTGCCTAACAACGACATCATTTAATTTATCAATCCATGCACATAGGAATATAGTTTCTCCGAGTGTCTCATTGTCCTATTACAATCCTCGGCATGCTATTAATCCTCACACAATGGCAATCTACGGTACCGCATACAAGGAAATAAGGTCGTGTACATACATTCTGGCTTCGGACGATGGTCGGCTGCGAGCTGTGCACCACGATGTGACCCTGGCTAGTCGGCTGAGCCTGAGGAACAAGGAGTACGTCACTAAACACACTACATTAGAATCACATGGTATGAAATTAGGCAAAGAAATCAGAGAAGGTCATTACAGACCACCTAATACAGGGAACCATGATTAAATTGTACCCAGCTTGTGATTCAGGCGGGGCAATCTGATTATTTTTATTGGAGCAAGGGGGAAAGATTTTTTTTATACCACGAGGGGGGAAATCACATATTTTCTGGGCCGGTGGAGCGGGGGGTAAGTTAGTTATTATTTTTCTCCCAGAGAGAGGTAGCGAGGGGATCACAAACATAATAAATTAGAAACTGAGCGAGGCTAAACTTTATTATGTGGATTTTTCTATTATTTAAAAATTATACCAACATTTTTAAAATCACACAATACCGCATCGATTTGCAAACAAATCTCTATGGTACGCAGTACAGTCACGGAAAAGGAACTTAGCAAGACGACGAAAGTGACATTAGATGCGCAGAAGTCGTTTTGCTCTACTCTTTGTTCTGCGCATCTAACTGTCTCTTTCAGATTCTTGCCAAGTACCTCGCCCATGTCTATAGCTGATAACTAAACAACGATGTTAGTGACATTACCTGCGGCGGTTTCTGCTGCGAGGTGACGATGACGAACTTCTGCGGCGGAGGCGTGGCGGGCGCGGGCGACTGCGGCGCGCCCGACGTGATCACCACGTTGCGGCTCGACACCGGTTCTATGTTCAATCGTTAATTAAATCAATAATGTATCTCTATCGTGTTAAAAAACTACGTGATAACAGTTATACCTAACTGTTTTTTCTTTTGTCTGCTGTGTGATTTTTTTTTGTTATGTTGATCATAACAATAGCGTTTATATGTTTTGTATGATAAATACTTGATCAGTATACAATACACTTATGCGTTTAAGTCCATACGACAGTCTCCCGCTCAAGGCCAGCAGGCGTGAATTCATGCGAGACACAATAGTGTGTATCGTTTTCTCGGCGCTGACGAGTGATTAAACGATTTAAAGAATGTAGGTATAGGATTACAAAAATAACAACGTTCGAAGCTTGAAAATTCATGATTGCTTCAAAATTTTTATTAATAATACAGGAGGTACTGCAACATTTGAACAACTCAATTATATCGCCTGAAAACGCCATACTTACGAGTTTTTAAAGTCAGCTGCTTCAGTAGCGGTGGAGCTAAGGGTGAGAGCATGTGAAAATAAAAATAAACACAGATATGAACCATATTCAAAATTTTAAGTATAAAATCAATTTATACCTCATGCAATATAATAATATGCAACTTAATAAAATTGATATATTCTGTAAATAATAAGGAAAGTAGTAAAGTAAATGTAGCGGGAGAAAGTACTGAATCGATGTAGAAGAAATATGTATTGTAAGCTATTATTTGAATAACTTTAAAAACGTGTCCTTGCGGTGACTATGTCGAAATCGATCCATGAAAATTATAAGGTTATAAATTAGTATGAATAATGTTGCACGACCTCCCGTACTATAATGATTACGGTCGAATTTCAATGGACGAGGCGAAGACTAGCCAAAAATTAAAAAATAACTTGCACTTACTTAGATTCACTTTATTGCAGGTGATATGAACTCGCGGAATAAAAATTATCACTATTTCATAATTGAAAAAGATTTCCTTTAGTAGTACAGTCCTATTCAAAGTTTTTGAGGACACTCAATTTAACTAATCCACTTCGTGTTTCGACTATGCTCGCGATGCCGCATACAAATTATGAAGACTACCAAGAAATATGACTATAACCAACCAATATAAATACAATAAGTAACTAATCAACATATAAATTCAATAGTAATAATAAACACAATAACTAACCGACACTCTTAGGCGCCTGCATCTGGTGCGTCGCTTGCGTGTGCACGGGCGCGTGCGTGGTGGCGTGCGTGGTGGCGGGCACGAGCGGCGGCGTGCACGCGACCACGGCCACCGCGCCGCCGCCGCCGCCGCTCGCGGGCGACGCGCGCAGCTTGCTCACCATCTGCTGCAGGCTGGGGCCCAGGTAGCCGTAGTCGCGTCTGTGGTACAATAATTATAAAACGTTCTTTTTAGGTCGTGCTAAAAATGTTTTATTTTTTAATTTCCCGAAGGCTGTTTAGAATAGATAGACACATATTAAGAGTGTGAACCTTAAAAACTTATAATTTTGATCGAAGTATATCATACACTTACATAATTATATGATTCAACTACACTTCAAAGTTCTACAGCGATTATATCTTTATATTCTTACCTCATATTAAGGTTTTATGAATCAAGTTTATACTATATAAATTAGCTACTAGCTTGAAACCATGAAAGTCTTAAAATTTAATAAAATAAATATATGAATTATATGTAAAAACGCCCTGCATTAGCGGCGCGTCTTATCTTTTAGTAATGAACCATCTCGCAAGTGAGAGACGGTCGTTTTATTTCAGTAGTAACAGTAATAAGTCAAACTTGTAATCATCAGTGGAGTCGGGCGGCTGGCGCAGCTGGCGCACGACGGGCGCGAGCACCTTGAGCAGCTGGTGCTTGAGCGTGCCGGCCGCCACGCGCTCGGCGCCGCCCAGCCCGCCCAGCGCGCCCTCCAGCCGCTCGCCCAGCCAGCGCACGCGCGGCAGGATGAACACCTGACACCACGTACACATCATAATCTCATCGTAGTCGTAGAACAACGATGTTTCTGATAATTTGATTTTCTTATTGCGTTAAATAACTCTACATATCGAGCTTTATAAGCCAATACCATAATTTTAAAAATATCATTTAAAACAACCCATATACATAACAGTATCGTTAAGAGTGCACAGGAGATTATTCCGTAACTATAGTAGATATACAAAAACGTTAAACTGATATCAAAAGTACTTAAAGTAAAATGACAATAATAATTTTTTTTAAATATAACGGGAAATATCCAAAATTCTACATTAAATACTCCCATACATATAGTAGGTATGAGATATTAGATAGAGTTTAGATAAAATACTACTTATGTGAGACAGTTAAATGTTTGTTCTCGAGTTCGTGTTACCCGCAATATAGGGAATCCTAGTACAGGGGTATGAGTTTGTAAGCGTTATCAAACAAAGTGACCTCGCGCCATATTGTGACGTCACGGATTACCAGGTTCTGTGATGACAAGTTATTTTTTATTCGTCTTTGGGCAACACGGTAAATTAAAACCAGGGGGTAACTGCCCTCCTTCTTCCCTGACACACTCATCTCTCCATTTGATCTTTTAATAAGATATGATTAAATATACCCAAAGTTATCCTGCTCAAGACGTAGCAGGATGTCAATATGAAGATGACTGTTATCTACAAAAGATTTGAAAATGTATAATACTGACCTTGACCACTTCTGGACCGAGTTCAGCAAGCCCCTGAACTGCGCCGTACAGAGACGCAAGCGGGGTCTTCTCCGATTCCTTCATAGTGGGGGCCATAGAAGGACCTACGCCACTCTCATTGTTTGTCTGTGAGGGACATTGAAGCGCCTTGGCGAACAATCTAAAACAATAACGAAGTATAGTTTCATCGTTTATCATGGGCGTATAAATGAATATAACCTGATACCTTATTTTGGCTTTCTATATTATATTGATAGGAGGACCCTTTTGCACCCTCTTTAAAGACGTTAAAGTTTTAAGTACTTTTTTTACAGTCCAGAGAATTTATAAGATTGGATTCAAGCAAAATTTCTAACAAAAAAAGCCTATAACAAGGCTGAAAAGTAAATTGCAAAATATTATCACAGCTTACCTCGTAACCCTGGTCTGAAGGTTGTTGGTGGAAGTGTTAAATGTTTTGCATATCTGTGCCATCAAGCGGGCAGCGAAGTCCCGCAGCGCCCAATGGTTGTCCACCTCTGGCCGCATGCACAGTTGCCGTGACACAATGCACGTCGAAACTGATGGAATCAGCTCATGTAACTAAAAATACAATAGAAGTAATTTTTTGTATTGTCAATTTAACTTTAATTTTATTCATTACATATTTTTGACACATAAAATATGTAATAGTAGTTTTAAAGCAACTAAAGTTTTACTACTACCGTCTTTTGGTAGATCGAGAAATGTGTGTAGGTACAGCAACAATTTTCAAGCAAAGCAAAAATTATTTCAGGTGGATACAGGAATAAATCTAATTTTTGTGTAAAAAAAAATAATGTGAACCCATCCTGCATTACTGGCCTCATTTGACATTATCTTATGATTCTAAGATGAAGTATGTTGCTGTGATATTTATTCAGTTACTTTTAAAAATACAACTTACATATTTTTCCAAATACAGAGATTGATTGTCTAGCATGGCTTTGACCATCCTCATCAGGTATATGAGCAGTGCAAGGTTATTTTGTACCACATTCACTTTCACACCTTCAGAGATGAATGTGCACATCCTTGGCAGCATTTCATGTAGACCAGGATCACAGGCCAGTGATTGCAAAGCTTCCTGTAAAATAATTGTAAGATAGAAGAAGTATGAGTGAATTAAACTATAATATCAATATTAAGTACATTTTTCAAACAATAATGTTAATAATTTTATTACAATCACAGTGTATGTTAGTACTCTGAGTAATTAATCTATGAGATCATTAAATTAATTAAGTAATTTATGTTTTGCTGTTTCTTGTACTGTATCTCCACTTACCATCAGTGGGATGCATTCACTTATTAACAAAAAAATTAATAAACAAAAAATTACATTATAAAGATTTAACTAAGTTAGTTAAATGTACATATAGGAAAAAGTTTGATTAATGTCTTCTTGATTATTCCATAATATGTTACGAGTATGCTGAACTTTCACATATTATCAATTAATGAAGTAAGTAATTACCGCTCGGCGGGCCTCATCACTTCCAACACAAGCTTCAGTGATTTCCTTGTAGTATAACTGCTGCTCTACACTGAGTTCATGCGTGGCTAGCTGCTTCACATGAACTGACTCGGATGCCTTCAACCTCGCTGCTTTACCACATACTGTAACATGAAAAAGATTATAATGTACAATATAAATTGTTCTATAACATGCAGGGTATTGTAAGTTGTTTTTACATCCATACCAGCGGAATCCTTATTTGAAGGCTTGCTCAGTTTGCTGATTGGGTCTACCGATTCAAGCTTCTGAGCTTCCTTAGATAATGGTGGAGGATTCTCAGGCACAGTGGGCTGCACTCCATCCACACTCAGCCAATGGGCACGGACAGACACATCTAAAGGGATTTTTGGTGGTGGAGCTGATAATATTTCTGATAAATCTATCTCCTTTTCTTCTACAAAATGTAACTCTCTACCTCCACCAGACGCAAATCGAAATGGTATAAAGTCTGGTTGTATGAATCCATATTGAGGCTGTAAAAGAAAAAAAATATTGTGATAATAACTTATTGTAATTAAATATGGTATAGTTTTAACATCTGTTGTAAAATAATAATGTATTAGCAAATTACTTTGATTTTATTTAATAGTAATAGTGTAGATTAATACCTCAATGTTTTTAATTTTTAATGTGTGATCTATGTCTGTCACTGATAATTTTTGCCTCCTTGCATGGTTCATAAATTTCATAGCATCTTGAACTATAACTTTAAGCCGATATGAAACATCATCGGCCAGCTCTTTAGCGGCGTCATCACCTAAGCTGTTGATCCCAACGCTTTCAGCTATAACTTTTATTGAATCTAAAGTCAATGAAGATCCAAACGATAAATCAGATTCACCCATTTCGGGAACGGGTTTCTTGGTCACGCACACTCTAAATAATACTGTGTTTAATTGTATATAATTAAAAAACTAAAACTTTCTACGCTAATATTAGTACATAATAGTTTATTAAGTTATCAAACAAAATAATATACAGTTAGATTCATGACAAGCCTTATCTTATCCGACCTCGTTAATTAACTAGTAAGGACTTAAGAAGGAAAATCCCGCAGTCACAAAAACATTAGATTATTAATCGCATTTTACAAATAATACAAGCAACTATTTAGCAAGAATTTCACTGAAATGTTATTTATTTATTTATTACACAGGTTATATTCATAGACAGTTTGATAACGTCACAAAATAGTTTTGTCTATGCTATACATTCAACAATATTGTCAAATAATGTCAATAGAGCATAGAGGTATACCTATCATCTATGGTAATATTATAAAACGTAGTATTATCTGTGATAATAACGCCTTTTTTTTAAATAGTCCAATAATACCAACCTAAGAGTTTTATGTTTCATACCAACCAACAGAAAAAAAATATGTTGCCTGAGTATAAAAAATTCCCTAAAATTTTCAAAACACTGAAAAAATATTTCAATTTCACAAAAGAGGTTATGCTATGGCCGTAGACTTATATGGTGAGTCTGGAAGTTAATATTACTAAACTCAATTACTCACTCAACTATTTCTAATTATTTAATTCTATGCTGTATTCCAAATGTAATATTAGTGACATTATTTCAAGACAAATAAGTTTAAACCGTTTTAATTATTTTCGGATCACATTATTTTTTAAATTCCAATAAATTTTTACTGCTTCTACAAACATAAATAAAGTATTATATTCATTTTATTTTATGTTAACCTTTCTTAAGTTTATACGGAATAGATTTTACCCAAAAATGTCCCATTCGGTTAATAAATATTAAAGCAAAAGTAACTTTTAAAGTTTCGTTATTATCATAACAAGCTTGTTTGGCATACTTTCAAATATTTTATCCTTGATAAAAATGTTTCTACTTTATAATAAATATTTCTCTTTACTTATCGATTTTAGTTGTCAATGGTAATGTTAAAAACAGAATATAGTGCTAGCAACATTCACATCAAAATTTCTTGCTATGAGTGAATCGCGAGAAATATGACGAAGTCCATCATCGTTTGCTGTTTTGTATTCCATGTGTCTCGCAAATCTTGATTATTGTGTCATTAAATATTCTTCCAGTGTTACTTGGTGTTTAAAATGTATAGGAACAAGAAAGATGTTGATAAACACGTGCAAAACTTGACATCGAAGATACCATTGAAAGAGGTAAGCGAAAAAATTTTCAAGTACGATATGAGGGAAAGATTCAGTATTTCTAAATAGAAATTCGGTTTTCAGTTCCAAACCAGAGCCTATTCGATTGCCAGGCTCTATTTTGAAGTGGGAGACTATGGAAGTTGTCAAAGATACGTGGAGCAATATCTCGCTCAAAAAGATAACAATGCTGCTGCACATAAGCTCCTTGGGTTGGCGCTGCAAAAGATGGGGCAAAAGCAGAAAGCCCTAGAACATTTCAAGACTTCTCTCGATATAGATCCTACACAGACGAGCACTATTTTGGAGAGTAAGTTATATTGCATGAATATCTATTACAATCACAACATATTTTTTTTGTCGCCGCTTGTTGAGGTTATAATGCCGAAGGTTACGTTTTGATATTTAAATCAAACCTTATCCCGATATTCTTATGTTTTCGCACAGAGCTGTTAAAATATACACAATGTTGTTCTAGCATCATATAACTAACATAATTATTATTATAATGAAATGAATTTTAATTAGGTAATTTATATACAATATCATAATTTTGTTACATTTCTTTGCTTAGTCTGGCTGTAGAATAATTTTAGGCATTCTGGCTACCCGATATCTATTCAGATAAAACTTGATTTACAAACTTTATAAAAAAAATTCTTTATACTACATTAACAACTTTATTAAACACTATCATAGTGGGGGGGCAAAATGGATTTAGTGGTTTATTGTTTTTTATTGTATTTGTGAGTGGGAAACAAATGTGGGGTAGGGCACTTGAACAATACAATTGTAAATGGACTGTAACTGTGTACATGTATAAAAATTTAAGGAACAGCTCATAATTATGAACTCTACAAGAATAGCACATTCCCTTGGTCAAGTGTAGCTTATGTAAAAATAAAGTAAAATAATAAAACACTAATATACTAATGAAATATGAAACAATTATGAGTGAATATGGCATTTAGGCATGTCATTATAAGTAGTTGCAATATACAATATCTATTTTAGATAGGCACATACTGTAGATAAGCTTAAGGACAAGTAATGTTTTTCCTGAAGTGAAGAGCAACGCTCCTTGTGTATGCTAGTTAATACTAGCTGTATTACAATGTTTGACAAATATATTTTACTGGAAATTTTATGATTTTTTGATCTCAGTACTTCTTACTCAATAATTATAATTTTTATATGTGAATGGGTGAATGCTCAAGGGCCAGTCACTGTAACTAAAACTCATGTATAGTGGCCATACTGATATCCAATATTATATCATCCTGCTCCTCAATGTCTACTTATTAAAACTTTTTTGTATCTATAAATGTGTCATAATATGATCTATACTAATATTATAAAGCTAAAGAGCTTGTTTGCTTGAACACACTAATCTTTGGAACTAGTGGTCCGATTTAAAAAATTCTTTCAGTGTTAGATAGCCCATTTATTGAGGAAGGCTATCATCATGCTGAGATGAATGGGGGAATTTTTCCTGAAGTGAAGTGAGGGTGGGCCGCTAGTATTTAATATAGGTTTAGTCAGGTTAGATTTAGAATAATATATAGCAAGAGTTTTTGTATACTAAAGTCAAAGAAGATGGTAGACATTGTTCAGCCAATTATAGCAATCTCAATCACAACTTGAGATGCACAATTTTCTTAAAATTTAAAATATATCAAACTTATAATTTAATATTATTCTCTTAAAAGATAAAGAATTATCCAAAATATATCAGCTATCATGTTGCTCCCAAATGTAACAGTTGTCTTCATCTATATAGACTGGGATCCTTAGAACAAAATTCACCATTGGTTACTAACAAGCTTATTTGTGAGTACCTTCATTTTGACAAGACACCCACCCTTATCCTTACAACAAATTTCATTAGTGATAGTTAAGAGTAGCAGGGGTGAAATATGTTTGTTTGATAAACTTAAATTAAAATATTACTGTGTTTTTTTTGTAAATACATTTTTGTAAAGATAATTGCTGTAAAGTATACTTACATTATTTTTATATTTTCAGTTTGTGAGCTTCTCGCTGATGATCAAGTGGAAATAGATGTTGGACGTTCAAAGTATTGGTGCGAAAAGGCCGAATCTACATTTCCAAGACATCCCATTACCTTTAAGCTGCGGGAACGACTCCTTGCTACAACTAATCCCGATTCTGAAGCTTTGATTGGATTTATTAAAGATGAACTTGCAACACGACCTAAAGATGTTGTCCTTCACATTCGTCTTCTTAAACAATACTTACACTCAGATAAAATTAATGAAGCCTTTGATCACAGTTGTAACATTGAGTTTGAGGATAAAAGTTATCTAAATAATTTCACCTGGTATGATACACTATCTGAAGTTCTCAAACACAATGCTCTTAATACCAATGACTGGCTGTACCAATTGCTTTTACTAACAGTCAGAGAAAGACTCTGTGTACTCAGTTTAACTGAAATACCAAATGGATCGTCAAGAAGTTTAGTTGAGACAAATGAACTCCTAAGTGCATATGATCAAGCTTTGGAAAGTGTAATCAAAACTGGAGCTCCTTCCGGATGTTTAGAATTCCATACAAGCTTAGTGCAGCACCATCGTGGTCAGTTAGCATTTCATATTGCAACTTATTTACTTAAAAAAGCTAAAAGAAATCAACTGACATGGCGTGATGCAACAAAATTAGCAGGCCCGCTGATGCTCATTTCATGGCAAGTTATACCACTTGATCCTAAAGTAAAATGGCTAATGCACGCACCAAACAAGCAGCAGAATGCTGTACGTCGATGGTACATAGAAGGTTCATATAGATGTTCCCAGTCAGGTCATTACATACTGTCAAATATTCTAGAGAATAGCCAAGTGTTTTTGGATCATATTTCACAATTCTGCACTGGCCATTGGCGGGATAAAATATATCAAACAGTATTTTCGGACAGAGAACAGTTAACGAAAAATAGAATGTCCTTTCTAAAGTCAGATAGTTTTTATGCTCCTGTTATGAGATTGCCTAAAAAACAGGAGGTTGAAGCTTATGATGAAGATGCCCAAAGAGAATACCCAAATTCACTGCATCATTTTGTATGGATATTGCTCAACTATAAAGATATGGCAAAATTAAAATGCTCGTTGTTTGATATGCTAATGCCATGTACAAGTAATCATGGGGCTGAAAGTCTAAACAAAATTGATATTTTGGCATTCCTTTATAGTGCCACATTAACAATTCAAAATAAAGAAAATGTGATTGCTTCCAATAGTCCTGGCAAGCCTGCTATACTTCCTGCAAACATTATGGATTTATTGTGCTCCATTACACAAATGAAATGGTGGGATTGCGTTTATAAATATAGCCAAAGAGAATTAGGGTCAGATTTGACAGGCATAAATGCAACTCTGAGCTTTGGCATTGAAGTCATAAGGTGTATTGACAATCATGGCTTAGACCCAGAACTCCTTTGTATTCTCGGTAATATATTCACTGAGAAAGCAAAACAATGTAATGTAATAGATGAAAAAAATATGTTAGAAAAGAGAGCTACCTTATATTATTCTTCAGCTATTAATCTTCTAGAAAGATTGAAGAATAAAGTCATCCTTAAAATGCCTGATAAGAGATTATTTGATTATAATCACAAAGACTTAGACACAAAAGAAATAAATGCACTAATAGAAAAATGCAAGATATTCGTAGCAATTAGTAATCTGAATGATGGAGAGTATGAGAAAGCAATTGAGTTACTATCAAACTTAAAATCACCAAGTGCATGTTATTATACAAGTGAAACATTTAAGAAGCTTGCATTTGAAGAAAAGAAAACTTCCAAAGACTCTGAGGATTCTGAAATAAAATATGCGATCTTGTTAAACAAAGCTAAACATTTTGCGTACAAAGCTTTAGAAAAATTGAAAGAAACTGAAATTTGTTATAAAGATAATCCATTGTACTTGGACACACAGGAATTAATTGAAGAGATTGAATGTTGCTTGAACAAAGTAGATCCAGATGTGTCCAATTCCGCAATAAATGAATTTTTGAGTGATGAAAATGAATCGGGTGGACATGAATACATCTTAAGATCCAATCCCAATACATATCACAGAAAAAATGTTAGTTCAACTCCTAAGCCGCCAAAAAAATATGTGTCAAATGTGAATATGACAAATTACCGTACTGCTATGGAGTCGCAAATAATAGAAAATAGCATGATGGATCAGCAAGCTTTAGAAAGAATTGAAAAACAAATTAAAATTCTACAAAAGAAAGATACAACTATCAACGATTTCATGGAGCAAACCAAAGAATGGTTTGATGAAAATCGTAAACTTAGTAACCAAATAATAAGTACCATTAATTCCAATATTCAAACTTCTACAGAACAGTTTAGACTTCTGAAAATCTCTGTAGATCAAGTAAAGGATCAAATAGAAGAATGTAAAAACGAATGCAAGGATGTTGGCGATTTGAAGAAACAGATAGCTGAGTTAAGAAAAGAAGTAAATAAGTTGAAAAAGCCAACTCCTGAACAGGCAATTGACGAAAGTGACTTATACAACTTAGATGAAGAGTATAGGGGTAATGATAATGCTGCAGGTTTAGGAGCCCAACTACCTTTTGGAACTTCTCAAGTAATTCCACAATTTGGTCGAGGAGTTGTACCTCCTTTTACAGCCAACCCATATCAATTATACGGTCATAATTTTTATAACCTCTACAATCAATATGCTCATTTCCCTCATGTTTCAGTCCCAGGGGCACCACAGTTATTTGATCCTACTAGAACTCAAGCAAATTACCCTAGTGTGTACACTACTCCAGATCAAATGTATCTAGATGTATCCCATCTTGTTGCCTCATCAATACCAACCATACCTACAGTACCAACAGCCCCTCCTGCACCATCAGCGCCAGTCTTACCTACGGCGCCTATAATTACTTCGGCCTCTACGAATATATCACATGCAACATCAAAACTTCCACCGAAAGTTGATGCTAAAGTAAATTCACGGCTGCCGATCAATGTAGTTATCACTTCGTCTGATCCTCTACCTGCATGCACTTCTGCTCCAGCACCAATACTGAGCGTAACAATCCCTCCCAAACATATAAAAGGTAGCCCTCACAATTATCAAATCGCAATGCCCTCATCAAATGACTCTAAGGGGATGGTGCCAGCGCCAGTATTCAATTTTCCTTCAGCTGGAAATAAAGGAATTCCTGCTGTGGTAACAACAGCATCAGTAGGCAGTTTGCAAAACTGGAATAACTCGACAGTTTTCGCTACTGATCGTAATGACAATACTTCTAACTTCATAAATTCGAGTACAAAACCGACTGAGAATAAAACGGCCGTTGGAGATGGAATTTTCACGGCACCTTCTCCAAATACTAGTCTGAATAAATCTAGGACTCTTTCAGAAAAAAGTAACACATCAATTGAAAATTACGATCCCTGTCCAGACTTCAAACCAATTATACCCTTGCCAGCTGAAGTCAAAGTAACTACTGGTGAAGAAGATGAACAAGTTATATTCAATTCTAGGGCCAAATTGTTTAGATTTGTCGATAAGCAGTGGAAAGAACGAGGCCTTGGAGAGATGAAGTTGCTCAAACATAAAGTTTCTGGAAAGGTTAGAGTCCTCATGCGTAGGGAACAAATTCACAAAGTATGTGCAAATCATATTATTTCTGCGGAAATGGAAATTATGCCTATGAAAAATGAGACTAAGGCTTACATTTGGGTCGCAAATGATTTTGCTGAAGAAACTGTTATTTTGGAAAAATTCTGTATCAGATTTAAAACTGCTGATATTGCCAAACAGTTTTACGAAGCTTTTGAAAAGGCTCGGCAGGAAGCTGCACTTTGCATGAAGAACGAAAAAAGTATTAAATCAAAACAAGAGCTAAATATGAATAAGTCAATTCCCAATGTAACCTCTACGCCAAATAAGGATAAGACATCTGATGTTAGTAAATCTGTTGCCAGCGTAATTACTACACCAAACAAAAGCAATACTGCTGATGCTGGAAAAACTATTGTTGGTGGATTTACCTTCAGTTCTGTACCTACTTTCAAGCCTGCCGCTGAAGTTAATAATACTGATCAAAAAGTTACTGAAAATGTTCCTGATAAAACAAATATCTTTAGTGGATTGTCGTTCAAGACTACAAATAGCTCTCCTTTTGCTAATATATTTAATTCATCTGCCAATCAGAACACATCCACTGCAGATGTCCAGAACAGTCCATCAAATAAATTAAATACATCTGATACTGTAGAAGAATTTGAACCCACAGTGGAATTTAAACCAGTTATTCCATTGCCTGCATTAGTTGATCAAAAAACAGGAGAAGAAGATGAAATTATTTTATTTGAACACAGAGCTAAATTGCTTCGCTTTGATGCTACAACTAAAGAATGGAAAGAACGTGGACTGGGAAATATTAAATTACTCGTACATAAAGATAACGTACAAAAGGTGCGATTGCTGATGCGCAGAGAGCAGATAATGAAAGTATGTTGTAATCATGCTATAACAAAAGAAATGGCTTTCCAAAAGATGCCAAAAATTGATAAAGCAGTAACATGGTGCGCTAAAGACTTTTCTGAAGGTGAATTAGTAGCAGAAACATTCTGTTTAAGATTTAAGACTGGACAAACATGCGACAACTTTATTTCTGCTATTACATCCGCTCAGTCTAAAATGAAAGTTGATTCTAAAGCTGATAAGGAGGAAAAAAATGCAGCAAAGCAAAATACCCAAAGTGGCTTTGGAGATAAATTTAAGCCAAAACCTGGATCTTGGCATTGTGAAACCTGTTACACAAATAATCTCGAAAACTTTGAGCAATGTGCTTGTTGTGAACAGCCTAAACCGAATTCTAAGAATGCAAATCAAAAAAGTACTATACCTGCATCTTACACATTTGGTTTTGGAGATAAATTCAAACCAAAACCAGGTACTTGGGAATGCAAGTCCTGCATGGTAAGAAATGAAGCTGACAGTGATGCTTGTAGTGCTTGCAATTCTAAAAGAGATACAAGTACCCAAAAAACTGAGGCTAAAGGTCCATCAAAGAATCCGCCAATGATGTTTGGAATTCAGGGTCAAACACAAAATAGTCTTTCTACTCAAGCTTCGACGACACCTGTAGTTTTCGGTTGGGGAGATAAATTTAAACCTAAAGAAGGATCTTGGGAATGTAGTCAATGTTTGGTACGCAACGAGGAAAACGTAGCTACATGCAGTGCTTGTAATAACCCAAAGAATCCTGGTAAAGATAGCGGTGAAAAAATTAGCACATTTAAATACAATTTTGGCATCACAAACCCAGAGAACAAAAATAGAAATCAAGTTAGTAATTTGTTTGAAACGCCAACTACCCAAAAGTTCAATTTTGGAATTCCTGCAAATCAAACAGCTATTGTTGTTTCCTTCGGTGAACAGAAAGCTACAACAAGTGTCTTTGCTATCAAACAACCAAGTACAAATGACAACCCAATTAACTTTTGTTTAAAAAAGACAGATGAGAGTAAACCAACCAAACCAGCGTTACTCCCCACTCCTCAATTAAATTGGACAGAAATTAAAAATTTCGATTTCATGGGTTTAAAGTCAAAGGAACAATCTAACACAAATGTAATAGATTTTTCCACGAATCAGAAAAATAATTCGGCAAAAGAAAAATCTACAGAAAACAAAAATGATCTTGAAGAAAAGGTAAGTTATTATTTAAACAGTTGATTATTTTCTTAGGATTTTGTACCCAAAGGGTAAGAACGAGACCCTATTACTAAGACTTTACTGTCCATCTGTATGTCAGCGGGCTGTATCTCGACCATGATAGCTAGACAACTTAAATTTTCACACATGTAATTTTTGTTGCTGCAGTTGTTATGACTGATACTAAAAATAGAATAAAATAAAAACAGAATAAAATTTATATATAAGGGGGTTCCATTTAGCGACCGTGATATTTTGGCTCGATATTAATCACGGCAACAGGTAGATACTTGAAATATTCTTTAAAGAATTAATTTGATATATTTACATACTTATATTCAACAAACGTTAATTT
>DWKA01000566.1:0-15910 GCA_018249155.1 Panoquina ocola ocola
GTTCCTGAGATTAGCGCGTTCAATCAAACAAACAAACAAACAAACTCTTCAGCTTTATAATATTAGTATAGATTTGTTAGTAAGAGAATTGTGTACTCATACATTAGAACTGTTAGTGTCGGTTAGTCCTGTTAGTAAGTATTAGAAGTGGGTAGTAGTATAGTATTTCTAGAAAAAAAATAGGCATTATTTCAGCACTCACACTATTCAACACTCAAGCCAAAACACAGGTAAAAACATTTTTTTTATAAGTGATAAGTTAGCCGACCTTAAGCCCACCTGATACTAAGAAAAAAAATTAAATAAACTCCTAAACTACTTCACGTTACACAAAAAAATATGCAAAGATTTTTGCCAGCATTACCATAGACTGCGGCAGCCTGCAGCGAGCAGTGAGCGCGCCGACGGCCGGCTGCGGCGCGCCCGCGCGGTCGGCCAGCGCGAACGTGGCGCCCTCGGCGGCCAGCACCACGTCGGAGAGTGCCGCCAGCGCCAGCCCCAGCCCCGAGCAGCGCGCGCGCACGCCTGCGCACACCAACTTGCTGTGCTTGTCCACCGCTACCAACAGCGACCTGCAATTATACAATAAAATACATGAAAAACAATTTATTTATACATGTAAAGATCGCGCGCGAGTTGATTTCAGCAGATTCCTGGGGTGGGGCAAGCATAAATAATTTTGAACTATAACACTATATTAAAGACGGCGGGGCGACGTGCTCCCCCCCTTTACATCAGACCCCGACTGCAATCAACTCGCGCGCGATCTGCAGGTATGGTTATGCATGACATTTTTTTTTATCTATCAGCATTTCGGAAAGGAGTATTGTCGTGGAAGCGAAAAAATAGCGAAAGTTACTAAGTACAATACAGACTTTTAACAAACGTTTTATGTTTGGACGTATGTGTGAATTGTAAATGAAAACCCGTGTGGCACAATAATTATGCAACCAGATCGAAATTTAACGGGCCTTCGGTTTTCTAGTAATTTAGTAGCAAATTTAACAATCAACTCAATAGATTATTTTCCTTTACACATGAAATATTAATTAATTTTAATCGCAAATTACCTTATGGTTTCAGCAACTTCCATAGCATTGATAATCCTCTGCGCCTTATCTTCCTCAATTATATGTTTTACATCTAAACTTGAGCAAAGTGTGCCACATTCTGACGTCAGCAAAGTTACCGATGTGTCCTTTATACTGTTAACAAATGCCAATGCCTGTTCAATTTCTTTTAAAACCTGAAATTAATAAGAGTCGACATGCAATGATATTGAACATAATATAATGAATGTAAACTACTTTTTAAAATCATTAAAATTTCAATACTTTTGAAGTAGTATCTGTGCCCAATGTACTGTTAGATGATGCCTTATCCATCTGTGACATAATGAATCCTAATGTTAGACATGATCAAACAAATGATTATGTTTACATAAATAAAACAGTTATACCTAAGCATTCTACTCAAAGACTTAAAAGAGTTTAAAAACATGTGCCAAATAATTTCATCATACCTCAATATTATATTTCGATCCAATTTTTTCTATGCATATTTCGGCCAATCTTTGATTTATTTTAATAGTAACATATTTAAATTCTCCCAAACTTTTAGTAACATTCTCATTTTTTTCATCATTTCTCGCAACTTTCTTTTGTTTACAGGGCTTTTCATTTTTAGTACTTTCTCTCTTTCTTTTGTTGAGAGCTAATGAAAGTTTGGAATTGAGCTTTTCCTTTATTGAGAGATAATCATCTTTATTTATAATCTCACTATTAGATTTATTTGCATTCTCTGCCATGAAGACATCACCAACTTGTTCAGCATTGCCCACACTAGGTGTGCCCGGGCTTTGGTTATCAGATGGTGGCTGAGATGACCGGGTATTAGCTTGCACGGAACAGGAGTCGACATCACTTAGTCTTCGAGGACTCATGCAGCTGCTGGAATAAGAACTTGATGAATGACGTCGATAAATTATAGAGTCATCTGCACTATGTGTTTCAAAGTCTTCACTAACTGAAGGGGATTTCATTGAACTATTTAACGATACCCTGTGCTTAGCACCTAAAATTTTTTTGGCTTCACCATCTTCATATTTTAATATCTCCTTTTTTCTTTCCCTGAATTTCATCTCTTTACTATCTGGAGTTGAACTTTGAATCTTCTTAATGAACTCAGCCTTAGTTTCCCTACTTTTTTTACCCTTAGGAGCTTCTGGTGTTAACTGATAAATCATGTTAACTGCTCCTTCATCCATTAATAATTTATCAACTTCTGTCAACCTCTTATTTTGCTTGCTATTCTTGGAGGATGGCTTTTTCCATTGTAAGTTTGACATAGGTGATTTTGATTTTGATCTCTGTGGCGTATGTTCCAGTTTGCCTTTCTTTAATGGTGGAGGTTCTTTTTCTACATGCTCTTTCGCTGAATCTCGATTTTTAGCTTTAGTTTTTGTAAATGTATCTGGGTTGTCTGGATCAAATATAACCTTTTTCTTAATGACCCTCCCCAATCTGCGCTGAGGTTGATTGTCATCCACAGATTTAAGTTTTTGAGTCTGTTCCTCATTAGGAACCAAATCTGTTGTTGATTTCACCAATGGTTTATCTTCACTGTCCTCTTCATTATTTGTAAGTGTTTCATTTTCATTTAGTAATTCTTCACCACCACCAGCACCAGTATCACCAGTATCTTTAGATGGTTCTGTTTCAGTGGGATCTTGTTCTTCATCATCCCAATCCATAACCAATACATTAACAATATTCCCAGCAGGAGTATCCTTAGTTGTCTTTTTCTTCTTTGAAATATTTTCAGCCTTGTTACTACTGTCCTCATTTTCATTACTTTTACCTAATTGATCTGAAATCGATTTCTTTTTCTCTACATTACTCTTCTCTTCAATACCAATAACTATATAACTGTCTAACTTTTTTTCAGGCTCAATTTCATTTGATTTTCTTTTTTCTATTATATGTTCATTAGGCTCACTCACATTAGACTTCTCTTTTTCTGCATTATCTTTTTTAACTTTTAGTGGTTTGGCTGTAGCACGATATTTTCTTTGACTTTTTAGTCTAGAAAGTTGTTGCAAAGCCAATTTAGTTTCAACTGCTGGAGCCAAAGTATGGGTTTTATTATCTGTAACTGGCTCAGAAGTAGTTTCAACATCATTTCCTTCCAAAATATCTAGTAACTCTTCTTTGTTAAAAACCTCTTGACGAACAGAACCATTGTTATTTTCAGAACTTACTGTAATATCAGAACGTAAAACATCACTTAATTCCATACTTTCTCCAAATTCACTAAGTAAATTGTTGGGGGTATCTGGTTCATCAGCATCATTCACCTTAATTTCTGGAGTGTCAGTCACACTATCATTAGATTCTATTAATATTTCAGTCCTAAATTTGGGTGTATCATCTGAATGTGTATCAACAATATCAACATCAACTTTAATATCTGTTTCTTGATAAATGGACTTCTCTGTTTCATGTGATATTACAACTTCAGTAATCACTTCATTAACTTCTAATGAGCTACTATCTTGATCTTCTGGTCGAGCATCCGTTGAGGTCTCGGTGATAGCAGAGTTATCCATTTCATTAGAACAGACATCTTTTTCTGAAGATACAGCCTTTTCAATTGGTTCCTCGGAATCAGTGATTTCAGTATGGACAATAGAATCTTGAGTCATCTCAGCGTCTGGGAGAGCGTTAGGTTCGTTACCACCGGCGATCGGTTGACCCGATTCTCCTATCTCGGCGACACCGTTCGATTTGTGACACAAATTCGCCGCGACTACACCTTTTACATCTTCAATTTCTAATGTATTAGACTTTATACTGTCTGTCCCAGCTATGTTAGTGATGTGTTCATCGATAGCTTCCATAATGAGAAAACTTAAAAATCTCTAATTTTATTTTTTACTTCTAAATCAGTTGAAGGATAACCTATTGTTGATAAATAAATCAAATAAACGCAATTATAACGCACTCAAATCTTTTATGGTTACATTATCGTACAATGAGGTTATAACTTAAACTCTATACGTATTATATTTCTAAAATAGTTTCAACAAAACAAAAACAAGCTTCGGTCACTAAATTTCTAATATACTTTTTTCACTGCGCGTCTGTCTCCGTCCATTTCAAGATTTTCAAGTCCACAGTTTATCGCAGATATCATATCTGTATACTAGTAATCTATGACAGAGTATATATCATAATACAAAAGTAATATACACCTACTGACAAAATCACAGCACGACACGACACTGAGTAACTCAGTCATAGACTAAAGAGCTTTCCATCAGCAAAACAAACGTCAAATTACTAAATGTCAATGTCACTTTTATCACATGACATTACCAACACATTACAAAGCTGCTATTATCAAATTTATTTTATTTATATCATCACAATAAGCAATTATATTTTAAAAGCTTAATAAAATTATTAGCGTAAATAAGTTTATTTTTTGCTATAATACTTGCTTGAATTCCTTATTACTCAATTTTAACTATACAATTAATTTATAGTGGAAAGTTCTCTTCATCTCATCCCTATTGACTGTTCCTTTAATTGTTTATCAAAGTACCTAGTTATTAAATAAAAATGAATATACTTCCAAAAAAACGGTAAGTTATTTCCTAATTTATATACTGATTTCTTAGTTGATAGGATTTGTTATCTTGTTTTATTCCCTTTCAATTTTAATGTGTAGATATACACATAGATGATAGGTAATATATTATTGTGATGATAGCACCTACTAATTGTTTTTCCTTATTCTTCTAGTTGGCATGTTAGAACTAAAGAAAACATTGCAAGAGTCAGAAAAGATGAAGCAGAAGCTGCCGAAAAAGAAAGGGAAGAACAAGCCAGAATTGAAAATGCCAACCGTGAAGCACGTCTTAGTACATTGAAAAATATAAGTAAACAACGATTAATTGAGTTTAACATAAGTACTGAAAAACCACAAAATGAAATTGTCCCTCCTCTAGAACATGTCAATTTGTTTCAAGATTTAGAACATGCTACATTAACTACTAATAAGGAACATGATAAAGAAATTAAAAAAAAGAAGGAAGAATATGAGAAAAAAATAGGTTATTTAACATATCTTGGACAAGATACAAATGAAGCACTCGGAAAGAAAAATTGGTATGAGGTTCATCCACAATCATCACAACGGTCAGAAAACATTAAGGACACGTATGATAAATTGGTTCTTAAAGATAAGGATGGTAAGCCCATAAAAAGAAAGTTGGACGAAAAAGATGGAGAAATTGACTGGAAGCTAAAACAATGTCATGATCCTATGAATGACTTTAAAGAATATTGTGAAGGAGTATATAAGTTTAAAGACATAGCAAAGCAAAGCTCTTCCTCAAAGATTGCTATAATTGAAGAAACAAAATCTAGCAAGAAAAGATCAAAACATAAGAAAGATAAAGATAAAGAAAAACATATTAAATTGCAAAAGTTAAGGGAAGCTCGCCTAAAACGTGAACAGACAGAAAAGCAAAAAACTGAAATGTTTCTTACCCAGATGAATGGTGGGCCTGTATGTGCTGAGAAAGAAAAAGTCAATAAAATCACACCAAAATATAATTCTCAATTTAATCCAGAGCTTGCAAGGCAAAATTATAGATAATATTGTTTTATTGATGTCTGTAAATATACATTAATGTAACCAAGATTGTTTGTTATTCATTGATTAGTACAACAACAAAATAAATCATGTTTATATCCTTTATTTCATAATTCAGTAAATAATACATCTAAAATTAAAATACAGAACAACAAATAGAAATGTAACAATACAGTATAACTAATAACCAATTTTGTTCTTAAACTTATAAATGAGTAAAAACTACTAACAAGTACTAAAACTTCATATTACATATTATTACAATATGCTAATTTGGGTAATGAACCACATTTGATGACTATACAAACAATATATAAAATAATTATTTTAAATTAATTTTTGTATTATTATTAAAAAAAACGATTATATTTGCAATGTAAGTAGAGCAAGAGGTAGTTTATCCTCAATTGCACTGAAAGGATAATTAAATGTTTCACAAAACAATTGCAAGGTTCTGACAAGCTGCACACTTTCATGTTGAGTCTCACCTGATTTCAATCTGAAATGAACAATTTTAATTTTGTCATTGTGAATATCTGTAAACAAGATTCAGGCATAAATTGAAGAATTTTGTTTGTAGAGACCCAAGCCTCCAAATAATTCCAATGCACGCGGTAATACAAACAAGAAGCTAAGTACGCCCATATATGGTCCATTTTAACCAACTTGACTTATATGGTAAATTGTAATTGTAATTATTAATTTGAAATAAAAGGTCATACTAAAAAGAATGGAACAATAAAGAAATATTTACTGCTAAAACCAATTTTTGTTTACTCATAATAGATTTTTTAAATAAATATCAATCCAAATATCTCATGTTCAAAGAAAATAATTAATTATACTTAAAAAATTTTGAATTTTGAAAAATTATATATCACACATGTCGACGTACTTACTTAATCAATGATATCGATTTTATGTATGTGCACAAAAAGTTAATAAAAGTTTCAACATTCTCTGTTTTCGTTTGTCTCAAAACAGTATAAGCCCCCACTAGAAGTGGATACCCATCAATGTTTTCTCCAGGTCTCTTCGTTATAAGGTCGCCTGAAATGATAATTATTGTCATAATTTATATTAAATAGTATATTTAATTAAGTATTATGTAGGTACAAACGTTAAGATGGTGTGGTTATGATATTTTGAACACTTAACAAAAGTACATAATCACCAGTCGTAAGACATATTTGTAGTTTAGATAATTGAGCAATCAATACAACTGCCATAATTCTGCCCATATCCATGTTTAGAAATTCGTTCGAATTTTTCACATATATTTTCTCAAATGGTTCACTGATTCCACATCTTACTAAATACTCTTCTAAATCTCTTATTAATGTTGTAGGCACTTGCTTTGTGGGAGACTTTGTTGTCTTGAGTTCAATAATTAAGGCCCTGTAAAATTTTTTATTCATTTCAAATAAATTTGCAGTTCCATGTGAATTAAAATTTGAAAAATAACAAAAACTTACTCATTTAAAGTTCTCAGTGAAGCTTCCAAGTGAGCAGAATCAAATTTACATGTGGTATTCAATTGGTAGGCAATGTGTTTCCGAAGCAGCTGCAATGATCCTATAAGCAACAATATATCAACAAATTGTTGGATCAATTTGCCATTCTTAAAAATCAGTTGCTCTATATCTTTTACATCAACATTTGTCTGATTTACAACAATCTTATCTTGACTGCTTTTAAGAATATATTGCAAGTTGTGTAGCTGATTTTTAATCATATACCCATACAAAGTGTCCAAGCCATGTAGACCAACAACTCCAATAGCATCATTTAGTTTGGAAAAGGTTTTAGTGTTCACAATTTCGTTTTGATTTTTAGCATCATACCACGCTGCACATATATTTACGTAAATGCTTGTCCTAGAAACAAGGTTCATATTATATTTACATACAGATATATCTATACATTAAGTAGGTATTTGGCCAGTACTGGGTGTACCTTGAGTCTGTTAACTTGGCTATTTGCCTCGCTAAACTTCCCATAAAACCAGCTGAAGGACCATATAATGTTACACCTTTTCTTAAACTCACTTCCTTTGCTACACTTTCATTTATTATTGCAGTAACCTAAAAATAGAAAAAAAAAACAAAATTAATAATATTGAATCACTGAATTAATCTTTTAGTTTCATTAAATTTTAAGTAGACCTCACCTGTTTTTGCCAAATTCTTAACCCATGTATGTTAATGTAGTCTTGGATATATTCCAAAGATCTTTTATAGCCATCCATACTCTCAGCCAATTTTTGTAATCTGGGAAGTAAGTTGTTTGATTTCTTCAATGGAGGTTCTAAGAATTCCACAAACTTTTTGCTTATGTGTGTGTCTAGTTCCTTTAAAAGCCCTTCTTCCAAAAGTTCAGCAGGATCTACTCTTATCACTCCAACAAGGGTGGATCGCATATCCAAAATACCTGAAAAATATTTACACATTAATATTTTTGCCATAATTTTTTTTTTACTTTACTATGTTAATTATTGTAGTACCCGTAGTAAAGGTGGATGCAGAGTGAGTTAGTTTCGCTACTTCCATCCTGTGCTCTAACTGGGCAAAATCCCTCAATCTTTCCTTATCTATTCTAGTTGGAACCTGTTTGATTGTCCATGTCTGTAATTCAATTATCTTTTCCACTATATTAAAAACCATTTCTGGGATAATTTGTAGAACTTTCTGAATATATTTAATTAATTCACTACTGTAATATTGGGATACTGAAACCAAATCATCACTTTGAGCTTGATTTATTCGGAGTAAAGGTATTTCCATGGCACTAGCTAATTTCAGGAATAATGCTCGGAGTCTGCTTGTAACAGCAGGATTTTCTTTAATACTATCTTGCATGTATTTAGTGTATAAATCAATTGTGCACCATGCATAGCTAAAGTCCGCTACTGTTTCCAAAGTTACTAAGGAATCCTCTTTTAAAGAAGCTGCTCTTAAAACATTTTTCAGGGCTTCTTTACTGTCAGATAAGTACTGAACAACTGTTGTTGTACTCTTCATTCCATGAAATTCTTCTACTTCATCTAAAACTTGTATTAGTTGTGTGACTTTTTTAACAGATTTAGATGTGATAGGCTCTGACAGAGATGAAATTTGTTTAGCAATATTTTCAAACCAGAGTTTAAGCTGCTCATTTTCTGTTACTTTAGCAAATGGCTTTGTTCCAGAAAATAATTCTGAGAGGCTATTCACCGCCTCCAAGGCCATACCCTTGTTTGTATTCCAAGATTCATTTCTATTTTCTAATAATCGTTTTAAATTTTCTCTTACTTTTAATTCCAGCTCAGCTGTACTTATCAGCAATTCTAGTAACTTAATTGGATCATAAATGGATTCTTTAAGCACTAATTCTTTCAATTGCTTGCTCTTTTTATTGTTGTCAAAAAATATAACATCACTGTTGTGTAATAGAAGCCAACGCAAAACATGATTCGCATTTAAAATAACATTTAAGATTTTATTTATATTGTCCAAAACAAAATCATCTGTTAAAGTTCCTTCCTTTAGCAATTGATGTATCTTGTTATTTAGTACTTTTATTGAACTTCCTCGTTTAGCAAATATATCCTTCACTATTTTAGTATTACAAGTGTTACTAAGAGATGTTTTGGCGGCCTTAAAATTTTCCCAAAAATCCATGACACTCAATGTTACTCCCATGTAAATAGGTACTATCCAATTGCATGGGAAAAATTTGTCAGCTATTTCCCGCATCTTTGAAGTATCAGTATGTAAGTAATGTGGAGTAAAAAACATGCAGACAACAAGCATGCTGGCCTGTGTGGCCAGTGCGGAAGACTGATGTTCTGGAATTGTATAAACTGACAATTGGTTGTATATGTCTTCAGATCTTAATTTCCCAACAACCTTTTCAATGAAATCAGGATGTATTGACACACGGCTGGAAAATTAGTTCAAGTTAGTTTGTTTATAACAATTTTAAAAATTCAAATTATGTAGCATACAGGGTCAAAGGCTAATGAATATAAAGTTAAGATTTTAATATTATATGATGACAGTGTTATTACAGTGTGTATTGCTAATTTCAATGATAGAGAAAATGATAGAACATAGTCAATTCACTCTAAGCTAGAAACACTAAAGCAACACATACACAAATACATTTTTTTTTATTAACATGCATAACAATTATGAAATTTTCATGAATCATTTTCAATAAGTGTAAGATGCACTGTCTATATTTACCTAAAATACTCAACAGGATAATCAACAGGTCTTTTCCCATGTTGTTGATCATAGCCAGTGTCTCTTAGCAATTTACAAACATCATCAACATTAGACTGAGATTGACTGGTACTGTAGCGATAAAATGCCACTAATAACCTTTCTCTTACTGGACCAGGAATGTATAGGTCACATAATAAAAGCATAGCTCCATATAAGTAAACAGATTCACACTGCAAGAAAATAATACAAAATTTGTACACCAGTATCATAGAATTGAAGTATGTATTGTAAAAATTTACATGTTAGTTGCAAAGAAAGTAAACATAAAAAGATATAATACCTTAGGAAATAAGAGTCCCCTCTATATGAGGCACCGGAATTTAGATAAAATTATTAATTTCACTTACTAGCAATTGTTTTCCTTCTATATCCCTCATTACGGTATCAATGGTCTGTTGTATAAATGCTCCATCACTCAATTGTTCTATAAATGAGTTCAAATCAATAATGTATTGATAAATATTTTCAAATAGCAAATAAAAACGAGTTATGAGGTCCAGGTACTTTTCCTTGAGATCATCATCCAGATCTTGCAGTTTCTGAAATATAAAATATCAATAACAAGTGGCAGAAGTTTAACTGTAACATATTGAAACATAACAAAAGTCACCATTATCAATTCATAAAAACTATTTTAAATCTATTTAAACTCAGATACAATTAAAAAAAATGCATGAAAGTACAATGTAGTTAGTTAATGGTGTAAGTAGGATATTTTGAATCAAATGAGAAATATCATACATTTTTAACACTAACTCTTTATGATATTGGTGTAGATAGATAAATATTTCAATAGCAATAGGATGAAATCAAAACTTTAATTACCTACTTCTGAATAAATGCATCAGTTTACAGATTGACCAGAGGACATTAAGAGAAGAACAAAAAAAATCAATTAACTTGTTAATAAGCAACCCATCCTTTAAATACATAGTACAGAGCAATCAAAGTAAGAATAGGTAAGTTGATTGACCTCAAATAAAAAAATGTTGCTTGCAATTTTAATATCTGTACCTTATCACCCATTTAAGTACATATAGAAATTATATATTATTCTTACGGCATTAGTGGTGATTTTTCTTTCCTGAGCGTCAGATAGTTTAAAGTAGCTGAAATCCATAATAACATCTTGATACTTTTGTTGATAATCCTTGTTTTCTAACCTAGAAGAACATAAGACACATCTAAGTATATATTATTTAATTTACGATATTACAATGAAATAAATTGAAACCTACAAATATGTTTTTGGAATGTGATCTTTTAATCTTAGTATTTCTGCCAAAATTGCATTTCCATGAGACACTAGTTTTAATAAGTTTTGTGCACATAAATTATCTTCGGCTAAAAACACCCTCATTTTGACTTTGAATTATTCATTAAATCTGAAATACAGAAAACTAAAAACTTTGTTTATCGTAGTGTTTAAAATATTCTTTGAGTTATGTACATAAAATAAATGTATACTGACTGATGTCAGTTTTGATGTCAATTGTCAAATTTACAATGTCAATGTTGAGCACAGATCAAGTAGCAGCAGTTTGTTTTCTTTGCAATTTTGTTATGTCATACATTATTGGAGTGTGAATAAAATATTGTTTATATATGGTTTATATATTCACGCATTCACCAGGTGTAAAGTGTTCTTTGGTAAACGTAATGGTAGTGACAAGCAACAAGGAAGTTCTTATAACCTTCTTGCGTAGTAGTTATCCCATAGAAACAAGGACTTCCTTGCATAGAAAACAGGGAAGGTTATCCCAATATCATTATAATACATAGGTTCTCCTTGGTGTATATTTAGCTATACTCTATGGTTAGTCTAACGAACTGTCAAGTGTCATTGTCTGCATTGTCATGTCATTTAATTTCATATTTTGTCATTCTCCCTTGATCAGCACTGAGATTCAGTCTATTTCTTCCTTATTATGTGAATTTCTATCAATAATAATTATGTATTAATCTTTGAACTTTGACTAAAATGTCTATAATTGAGTTATTCTATAATAAGTCGTGAATTTCATAATTACTAAGTTTATTTGTGTAGTGTAAAAGGATTTATTCACCATGGCTTCCTCATTATTCAGCTATGAGACTTTAGTGCATGCCATGGCTGGAGCAACGGTTTGTAAAATTCAATTAATTGTAATAAAGTAGAAGTATTTATTATTACGTGCATTATTTCTGTTACATTTATTGTGATTTCAGGGCAGTGTGGTTGGCATGGCTGCCTTTTATCCACTGGATACTTTAAAATCAAGAATACAAGGTAAATATATTATCTTATACTTTGCCTTGTTTACCCTTACCTACTATATTGTAAATATTTCCCTATTAATATTCGTATATATTAATTATTATTACAGTGCAGGATTCTAATAAGCTACATGGAACATCTTGGGAACTGCTGTTAAAGTTGGCAAATGAAGAAGGCTTCGAGGCTTTGTACCGAGGCTTGACCCCAGTGTTGCAGTCTCTCTCAATTTCTAATTTCGTTTACTTTTATACTTTCCATGCATTACGTAAAGCTGCCTCTAAACAGACATCTGCATTGCATGATCTAATGTTTGGTATTCTTGCTGGAAGTGTAAATGTCTTAATAACCTCTCCTTTGTGGGTTGTTAATACAAGAATGAAGTTAGAAAAAAATGCTTATAATAGTCTTCTAGATGGACTATGTACTATATTAAAAAAAGAAGGAGCTAAGGGTTTATGGTCAGGTACAATTCCATCATTGCTTTTAGTATCTAATCCAGCAATTCAATTCATGGTCTATGAATCTCTAAAAAGGAATCTGACATCTAAAGGCTATTTTGACACTTACAAAGCTTTCCTTGTTGGTGCTCTTGCCAAAGGAATTGCTACAACTTTGACCTATCCTCTGCAACTAATACAATCAAGGCTTCGTGCCGGAACAAGTTTAAAACCTCTGTGGAAAGACATGAAATCTAGACCACTTGCTGCTTTTCGTGGCTTGGAAGCCAAATTGTTGCAGACTATAATGACAGCAGCATTAATGTTTTTAATTTATGAGAAACTTGTTCGTTTGGTTTTGACTATTATGAGAGTAAAGATCTCTAAACATTAAGTTGACTGACTTTTCACAAATACCAAATAGTAAGTACAAAATAACTAATTTCAGTGGCTGTAATTGTATGACCATTGGTGATGGTGATGCTATTTATTATGGTTTTGGATTTTGGTTGGTAATGGTATGCTGTCTTCATGATTATTTATGGATAGGAGAAAGTTAGTAATATGTAGTAATACCATATATAATTTATTTGACGGGTAATATCTCGTAGAATATAAGGGTGGACACACTTCTGAACATTGGCTATTTATAATTATATTTTAAGTATTAACAAATTTAATCTCAGTACTAAGGAATAAAACAGACTCACAAAATAATTTAATATATTAAATGCTTAAGAAACTGAATAATTATAGTTTTGGGCCTTTGAGGTTATTATTGTTGCATTTTTTATAATAAAAGAAGGAGACTTTTGACTAAAAACAATAATTATAATACACAAAACTTTCACGTGTTTATTTTCAGTAGTACTTAAGTTTTATTTATTAGTGCTAGATAAATTACATATTTAAAATCTAATTTCATTGAAGTTTTAATTAAATTCAATTCCATATTTATTGTATATTAATGATGTGTTCTAAAATGTTATTCGTTTGAAAATACATTTGAGATCCCAATGACTATTGAAGAAAAGGTATGATCTTTATTCTACCAAGCCTAGCACCCATGTTTACTAAAGCACCTAGATGTACTGATAACATGAATTTTAAGATTTGAGATCCTTGTATTAGTGAGACAAAAATTAGGATAAGTTTTGACAATTTTTATAATTTTTGTAATATGTAGATTTTAATAGGGGTTTCTTTTTCACAAATTAATCTGTATATTGTTTTAAAATATTGTGTATGGATGTTCTTTATACTATTTTTCAATGATTAGGCTGATGACAATTTAATTATTATATAACCCACCAGATTCAGTATTAATTTACTTTCTTTGAAGAACCAGTTAAAATAGCACGTTTTGGGAACAATGCGTCGCGGTTGCGTAGCGAAGATTGCGCGAACGCGTAGTGAATACACGACGCTATCAATTTCTAACAATGTTACTAATGTTGTTTATTTGCAGAGAGCAAAATGCTATTGTGACAATTCGCTTAGGATATTAATTGGCTTTGCAGCATAAGCATACTGCACATACATAATTTGTTGTTTAAATGAAATGTTTTTGTTCTTTGTTACTCAACTGAAATCCTATTGATTAAATTGTATATTTATTTATACGCAGGTAATTTAATAGCTCTCCAAAGTTTTATATTTTTAAAATTTAGTATAAAATGTTTAATCACTTGTTGACCTTGTGCTAATCTGATAAGGGAACTACTTAATTATCCGATTATAGGTAGGTGGAAAATTACAGAAATTCCTTTATTGTGAATAATTTGATAAACTACGTTTATGCAGTATAGCTAAATATAAAATAATAAACATGACATAATTCTAGTCACAAATAAATTTTCATAGTATTTATGTCAGCCATGACCATTAACCAAAATTAATTATTAATAATTTATTGTTACGTTTTATAAATCATTGAATGTTTTACCAACTGAAATATTGAAAAAGAATGTTAATAAAATTAGTACCGATATTTTTTATTCTCACATTCCAATGTATTTGTTATTGTTATAAAAGGATGTTTGTTATGGTAGTAAAGGGAAAATAAACAGTCGTAACTAAAAAAAATGTTTTATTTCTTATAATTATGCATTAGTTACTAACAGGATATTTGATTTGTGCCAACTTCAAATCATTAGATGTTCGAACCACTAGCTTCATGTATTCCTCCACTAGGGTGTTCAATTCATTATACACCTGCAAGAAAAGAAAATGCACAATTAATACAAAATTAAAAGTAATATAAATAGTAGTGATAGCCTAGTGGTTTGAAAGTAGGTGTCACGAACGCGAGGTACTGGGTTCAAATTCTGCATGGACGACTAATTTGTAAAAAAAAATTGCACTTGCTTCGATGAAAAAAGACATCGTGAGAGATAGTATTCTCAAAGGCGTGTAATGTCTGGTAATCCACACTTGGCCAGTGTAGTGGCCTTACCCCTCACATCGTGAGAGGAGACATGAGCCCAGCTGTGGGACAATTTTATTATGGGTTGTAATGATGATGAATATAAATAGCACAGTATCAATAGCAAAATCATTTTACTACTTCCATATTATAGATTATCCATGCCCCATTTAATATGCTATTATTATATTATCTTGTAAAAAAAGTACTAGATAAAGTCAAAATTAGCTTTCTGAGTTGAATTACATATTACAATGTTTTCTTGATACTGAGCCCGATAAGGTAACCTGGTATGTGATAACGTTGCGGACGTACTACCGAGGTATCTCCTAAAGGTAAGGTAGGGTGTGTACAGTGTGCTACATTTTTTGATAACTAAGTAAGGAGTTCAGTGTAGATTACAAAATTAACAACGAAGTCAAACCAAACCAAACCAAACTTGAAAAACTTGTCTAATTCCTTCTTTTCTCACACTTCTTTCCTGACTGACAATTTCCAAATTGAATGTATCAGCACCAATGCTGGTGTTAAGTGATTTTTAAATAAATATTTTCTCTCAATGCTTCCACCCAGACAATGAATGGTATATGTAGAATATAATTCTTTCTGCATTGATTTAATTTTTTATACATCTTTTGCAACGAATTAGCTTACGACGTTATTATTTTTTTTTTCAAAATGAATATATTAAAATATCACCTTACACAATTAGAAATCAAGGTTGATATTTGTGTAAGCAACTGTTACATATATATTTCTCTTATCCTATAGAATAGACTATAATTAAAAATTAAATTAAAAATTTAAAACACCCCCGACACAAACATTTAAAAAGTAAAAAATAATATCTCTAAAAATTATA
>DWKA01000567.1:0-15901 GCA_018249155.1 Panoquina ocola ocola
GACGTGACTCCTTCAAGAAACCTATACATTAGGTAGTAAAAGATAGAAATAAAAAATATATAGTCGGATTGAGAACCTCCTCCTTTTTTGAAGTCGTTAAAAAATACGTGTAAATTGTTAGCAACGCAAATATAAAATAACGTTGAACATTTGACATCCCTATCTCTCCTCATTACAACTATCGCATAGTCATGAGCTGCGATGTCGCTACTGACAACCTCATTTGGGTTTATAATTGACTTAAAAGTAACGGAAGCCACTCAGTTTTTGTAGGTAACAAGAAAATGTCGCTGATAATTAAAACGTAGCGATAACGATGTCGGTGCCTAATAGAATGCGTTGTGCCACGTACCACGTATCACTTAGTACTTCAGTAATCTCATATTTCTATTTCTAGTTTAGTCAGGGTTGCCACAACTCTGTAATAAACTCAATAATAAGTACAGACAAGAGCGTTACAAAAAGATTTCTGTTTTAATACTCAAATTACAAATAGCCAGCACCTATGCTAACAGCATTAAGTAAACAGCAGGAGAATTGCAAGTCCATATGCTATATACATACGTTATTTTACAAATAACCCTGTATAGGCATTAAAGAGCACGCTTGGGATGATTTTAAAGCTAGACCATGCATTAGTTATTAGTTTATTATGCGTCCATTGTTAGTGAAACCGAGCGTCGCGCAGAACTGGTCGAGGCAGGTTCGCGAGTGCCGCGCCTCGCAAAACGCGTCCTATTCAAAAGTAGTAGCCGGTTGTAAAATAAACTATTGCAAGAGCAAAAAGCATTCAGTGCGAGGCAGACGTCAGGTATTTTTAGTGACATACGCATCGCAACTGAGGATTGAGGATTGAGGGTTAATCGTAGTCGTCCATCGGTAGTGTTTTTTCCACCTCGATGTAAATTGTAAACATTCGGTGTAGGATTGGTTAGGCTGTAAATCATTTCGACCCGACCGTTCGACTCCGAGTAAATTTGATTACGGCGACCAAGGTCATAAAATTTACATCCGCAAAGGTCGCAGTCTTGTACCTCGAAGTCTTCCGTCAGACGCGGAATTCGTTGTTAATTGCAAGCCGCGCAAAAAATCTTGCGACCTTGGTCAGTAACGTAGCTTTGGCGATTACGTAGTTCGTAATCCTATCAGGATCTATTTTGGCTCGGTTCAGGAGTCCATCGAATTACAAGTTACTTATACTTCGTGAAACAGAAAGTGCGTGGGATGAGGTTCAAATTTAGCGAAGGTCGGACTTTTTAGGATCTCAGGAGTATATCCGAGTGCCACCCCCGCATCTGAATATTTTGCGCACCAAACGATCCACGTAGGCGGGTAATACAGACGATATTATTTACCCGACAGAAAATAAGGACGGCCGAAATTGCGACGCCTTCGTTGTTTAAAACGAACGAAATGGTAATGTTATACGAATGTTTGTCGTCATATTGTAAGCTCCACGACCCTCGCCCACGCGGCACCATTCAAAACAGAACATTTATTTTCAGATAAAAATAGTGTTTTCTGTAAAACGATTACGGTTTGATTGAGGAGTTATTTAAAATGTTTATTTATTCCAAGCCTAAGTTGTTGAACCCTGTCAGATAGACTAATAGTTGTTATTCTTGTTATTGTTGTACCTATTTATCAAGAATTTGATGTTATTGTAAACATGTGTGGCTGAGCCTATGTTGAGTAAGATTTCGTTATAATAACAAAGCTCCTATACTAAATCAGCTTCCGTCTTCTCATCTTATTTTTATTTTTCATCAGACCTTGTTCGTAAAATATCAACTTGATTTACAATTACTTCTGCAACTCGCTTCCAAATTGCCAAGTGGCACACTAAAACCAGTTAGTAAGTGGTCCGTCTTGAACAATAAGGTGATAGAAGCGAGACTCGAGATTTACGGTGCAGATCGGTAGCCAGGTCACTCCCCCGTACCATAAACCTCTCGACCAGGGACGAAACTTGAATGCGCGCCGTAGTCTAGGTTTTGTTGTTTTTATATTCTCATAAAAATTAACCTCGGCTCGCAATCCCTCGAATCCCCGTGTGTTTTATTCGCCGGTGTTTTTGCCCGCGAATAAATTAAATTGACGAGCCGTTAGTGTTTCTTTTTGTGTGCGTCGGTTTTGTGCGTTCATTGTGTTTACGAACCGCTGGACGATCGAAATGTTTTCAATCAATACACTCGTGATATTGCAATGGGTTTTCGTGAATGGTTCGTGAAAATCATTTGTCTGCGTACAAGGCAGCTATTTTAAAAATTTCTCCGCTATTTTCGTTTATACTTATGAGCTAATCCCAGATTAAGTCAACGTCAAACAGAGTCATATTTTTAGATCATGAATATTCACATTCTCATAAAACACGGCCTATTATCGGAGCTATATTTCGGGTCGCAGCTACTCTCGTAGAACAACATTTTGTTAACATGGGGCTAGTTATAAATAGCCGGCTACATCGGGGCTAGTGACCGTAAAGGAGCTTAGATGATTCATCCCGAACCCTCATATTGTCGCCCTCCGATTTTTAATAACTTCCCTCTCGGTGACGTCACCGAATGCACTGACGCACCGCGTTCGGAATTCATCACGGTCCCTGTCATATCGTCTGATTCACGGCTGCATTGTGTAGTCCAGATTTTATTTTCACTACACTGAATAATGTTACCTCGAATTTCGTTTATAGACCCTATTGTGTAGGAAAAAGCGAGCGTAACACCGCGGCACATTCCTGGGTAATTCATTTAAAATGAGCCGGCAACAGAGTTCAACAGACTCATTGAAGGCGAGGCGATAACGGTGTGGAACTTATGTTACTACAGTAACAAGGGAAAATATATTACCAACTCAATTTAACTTCACTAACAACGATCACGCGAGACTCCTCTCGTCTGTGCATCGAAGCCAAATTAATCAAACCTCAAATGGTTTATTGATCGTGAACTTAATTGCTTCGGAATTAATGTTGTCCGTATGAACGATTGTTGCGGTTATGATCGGTGGAATAAAGGTTTATGCTTCGGTCACGCTGGCTGGGTTTGGACGGTCAGCGACCTTCGCGTCGCGGATATGCAGCGGGCGTTACATCGAAACGACGTAAGAGACGGGGCAGGTTTCGTTTGACCGCAAAAGAAAGAAACGAAAGGACAATAAAACCTGGTAACCTTTGGACGGTTCGTAAATCGTGACTGGTTGTATTGACATGCTTATTGGACGATTTATTGCGGACCAAGAGCAGCTGATGTCTGCTGTCACCATATTATAGGGGTAATGGATTCGATATGCAGACATCAATATCTTACATATACTAAAAGTGTATTCAAGAGCATTGTTAGTGGATAATTTGGTTCTTAGTGAAGCTATTTTCATTGAGTTTTTTTTCCCAGAGGCAGCCTTCCATGGGCAATATGAATAATCATAAACTATACATACATTCTCCATAACTACAAATCTTAAGCCAACTCGTATGGAACGACACGGAACGGTGTAAAACGCGCGACGCAGACAAGAAATGGCGGACGCGTGTCTTGGCGGTCACTGGTGCCACAGTATAAATTACTTAGTTCGTTTTTTCATATGTCTGGTTTCCTTACATGTACCATCATATAATAAATTACTTTAAAACTTTAATAGCTCTTTTAATATTACTTTTTTATTGAGTTCTTCCTGATGTGTCTGTTATTCGGGCGAAGACATTTAACAAGGTCAGTTAAAGTAAGGAGTCTAGTTATACTATGTGAGTAACTTAGTTCCTGTGAGCGCTCATGTAGGACGAGTCGAATGCGTCCCCTAATTGGCGGCACGTGCATCTTTTTTGCAAGGGAGTCGTGAATGCGCTTGAGTGGCCGAGTTATCCCTTGCCGGGGTAAGGTCGCGTGTGCCCACCGAGCGGAAACCTTGCCGGTCAGTGCCAGGACCATATTGCTACGTTGCTAGTTGCTATGCACATCGGTTGTTACCCGATTTAGTTCCACCTCATTTGTTTATTTATTGAGGATTGTGAACTTCGTAAGGGTTTTTTCTACACGATACGCTCTATCAGTGATTTTCGTCGATTTCTCTTACCAAAAAAAAAAAATTTAAAAACCGCAAACGCTTGTATCAGTTTCAATAGAAAAGCTAGGACTCGTATTTATGTTAAGGTGTTCGTATATTTAACGACGCAGACCTCGGAGAGAGGTTAAGCCAGTTCATCCGACCGTCTCCAGTCACGAGCGAGATGACTCACTCGGTATCATGACGCCACCGGCCACTGCCCATGGCTGGAAGCGGACTGATTAACATTCGCGGGAAATGTGAGCTAAGCGTGAAATAAGCAAGTTTACAAAAGTCATTTAAATGGCTATTTTTAAGTAAATTTATTAGGTTCTTCAATAGTTTCGGTCTTAGATATCGTTATGGAGAATGGTAATAAAACTGGAGGTGATAAAACTTGAACCGTCAATTTAAAGCACAGTAATAAATGAACAAAGAGCAATATGAGTTCAAGAAATAATACCAAGGTGCCTTATCAAGCCGGAGCGAGGCGGCCGACGGGGATGTTAGGAAATCATCATTGAACGGTGCTCGCCATTTGAGCTATTTATTAGGCAACCGTTTAGAGCTCGCACTAGGCACATTTTCAATGAATGCAAGTTACAGATGAAGGCAAGCGGAGCGTGTCACAACACACGGGCGTCGTATCGGCGGATAAGTGCGCGGTTACGCAAATCCGCAGATATGTCGGCGCTGCGCGGGCGCGCCGCTTGCACAAGGTTTCGCAGACCTTTGTTTTACGCAACTCGATCGATTTAATGGCTAGTCGTGCGTTTTCTCAGCTGTGCACCCGACGCCTAAATCCACGACACATTGAGAAACTATTGCTTCAACGGGACACTTGACAAATGGACTCGATGTTAAACGACTACCGCCCGTCGCCCACCGGATCCTTGCCCTTCCGATGCGACTGAATGTAGTCCGCAGACAAGCTGCACGTAAACATTACGATACGGATCGAACTAACAATTCGATTTTCTTTTGTATGGACGACGGCGATGTCCGGTAACTCGTTTCCCAGAATAACAATCGAAGAAGTATTATTCGTCCGAGAGCGATGCACCATCCGCGTCCGGTAGCCACGTCCGGTGTTTTCATACGGCCAAAAAAGGTGCGAACATGCTTTATTTATAGTCGTGACGATCGTTCGCCTCGTCCTCCCGGCTCGCGTCGACGAAGGTGGACGCGTAGGTATGACCGATGGCATTACTACCGTACAAATAGAGCATGATTCGCGTTAGTTGTAACATAGCAACGAAATGCGCATCATTGTTTCGAATGAGTACAGTTGTTCCGCACGAGCGAGGAGCGGCCGCGGCGGCCCGCTGCGCCAGCGCGACATTGGCACAGTTGCCGCGACCTCAGCAGCCGCGAGTACGAGGTCGCTAACTAACGCCCCAAAACGAGCAACATCGTTGGCGGAATTCCGGCACGCCTGAATCACGCCGTATATTCTGATTCGATGCGCAATCGTAGCTGCCCCCGCCCGGCGCTCCGGCGCGTGCCAAACTAAACTGCGCAGTTCCCGATCCCGAAGCGGAGCCGAGGGACCTTTATGCAACGACGATGACTCCGCTCGCCCAGTGTACGCTGTGTACGGCTGTCGAAACCGAGACGTACGGGTGGATTACCGAGCGCCCGGTATTATGCAAATACGTAGCCGTAACGGCGGGGTCTTGCACCACGAGCCTTTGCCAACCGTGTTTCAAAACGTTTTCAAAATAGCCGATGTAGGCGCAGGCGCGAGATATATCGCCGCCATCGCCGAACACCTCGGGCGCTTCGGTATCTCGTTGCGTGGTCCCTGAAATTACTTCAGGTAGAAACGATCGCGTGTTGGTGTAATCCGAATTTAAATCGGTTCTAAACGAGGCTCTCGCATGGAAGGAAGCGTAGTGTCAGCCGGTGGCCGGGCCGGTATGCGTCGCGGCGGCGTCTGCCGGGTCTACGGCGGACCAATTTGGCACATCCGCCGCCGATCGCCAGCCGCCAGCGCAGCCCCGGCCATAAATATCCCGTTAGCGCCGCAGACGTGCGAATATACTTTCGCGACTAGACACCGGCCAGTCTTATAGAAATCCACTTTGTGACACATTCGTCTTCCGACAGAATTAAGTGTTCGACTGCAATTACTATGACGAGCACATATGAGTATCGGTTGTGTAACAGAATGCGGGTGTATCGCAGCGGCATTGTTTGCGGTGCGTTCGATTCGATCACCCGAGCCGGCTTCCGAACACCGTGTTACGCAAAAAACTCGGGATTCGTTTTGTTACCTGGGATGTTTCGCCGGTTATTATTATTTTGGCGTGGAGTAGGCGGGACGGGGCGAACAATGCGCCGAGGACAATTTTATACCTGAGATTGTTTACAAAGGCCTCGTACTATCTACAGAGCTTACAAAGCGGGCTCCGGGCTGTCTGGTGCGCTATGAGATTTATATAATTGTAAAAACCTGCGCGACAAATTAAAATTTACAGATTACAATGGTCACTTTCATCGTATGAATGTAGTTCCGCGTGGTATTTCCTGTTTCAAATCTGAAAACGTTTAGTTTTAAGCCGACTGCGACAAACATCCGGCTTTCGTTTTTGGTTCAAGTTAGAGTGATAAATTGCTGGTGTTTTGACGGCTACACAAAAAGGTCCTTTTAGGAACTTGATTGGCAAGGGTCGCTGGCTCGATCGCGTGTGATCTTGTGAGGCAAGAAGAACGCTACCTGCGTTATCGCCAACCGACCTCGATTTCCTCCCCCAAGGCCCATGCCCGGATATACCGTAGAGATTTCTCTTAAGCAGTTTCTACTCACTTCAATGCTATTTAATATGCATATGCATTATGACAGTGTCAAACACTTGGCTGAGAAAGCAGAACGTCTAGGAGTTCTAAAATTTCATGTCTTTCACCTTACCGCCAGCGCAAATTATAACCTAGATTTAACGCAACCTAGATTCAGCAAAATGTATAAGAAACTCAAGGTACCGATAGCATAAACTTGAATCATTTTCAATGTAAAACAAAGCGTAACTTCAGACTGGAGTTATTTTTTGTCGTAATTATCATGTCAAACGATCTTGAGACGAGTCGGGAGTGCCGTGGCTTGATAAAGAAAAATAATTTGTTTTAGTCTCAAAGGACGGGAGAAACTACGGTCGAGTGTTAAGGAAATCTACTTCAAAGCGGCAAAGAGAGCGCGGGAGCAATATTAATGCTCTTGTTTACCTTTGAGCCGGGACGAGCGCGGGATATCGCAGCGTGGCGTCTCACCGGATGACTCGAATTTAATAAGGGGGTTGCTTTATACCACGTGAGAACCGAGGAATAGGGGTGGGCACTTGATCATGTTGCACCTTCCAGTCAAGTCCATTCTCACGATTGCGAACAACAGCTGAAGACTTGACCGCGGCGTGTGCATAATCATTAGAATTTATTAGGGCCAAACAAGGTCAGCTGCTCCGATGTATGTAAATTTCGATTGACCATTCGTAAGATCACATATCTCGGCAAAAGCGTTCTGGGAAAGTTGAACACACGAGATTTAGAGTTTGGGGTTAAGCGCCGTCCTCGCATCTGGCTACCTGACCTACAGATGAAGGTCCGTTAACTAAAAACAAAAATCGGAATCTCATTTCCGCTTTCAAAGTGACATGTGATACAGGAAACACATCTGCAGTATCCTGTTTTATTAAATTAATGACCACTATAACTCAAGCTTCGCGGCTACCATTTACTAGTTTTTACTGTCGACGAGAGGTTAAAAACAAGTCGAGTAAAACGGGAGAACGGTTTTTTAACGCAAAGATGTTTAAGTGCCATATATATTTAATCTCGTTGGACGCATGAGTCTCTGTATAAGCAAATGTGAAACATTTCTGCTTTGAGGTAAGTTGGAAAAGGCTTCTCAAGTCGCAAGTGCTCGCCTCTGTGGCGGCGCTGATATTACGTAAAGGGTGGAGCAAAGTTTTTACATTTGAGGCACGGCCGCGAAGCTCCCCGTTTCGCATCGCGAAACTACGCTTTTGACGAGCTCGCTTTGATGGCGCTTCGCTGAAGAGTATTAAATTTTACCTTTTTCCACCGCCTGTCCACTCAAAGCGGACCGAGTTAATACTGTTGTGTAAATAGAGATGCGCTTTCGTTTGTAAACTGCGGTCGGAACTGTATTTCTGAATTTGTACGAACGTCGACAGGTTAGCGGCCGCGTCAAAGGCATTACGAATTTATCTGACAAATGTCACTAGGGACGTGCGACGACGGCAGGTCAAAGAATCCATTCGGTCATTTTCTGAAGCCCGTGGGGGCGTAACGATCTTTGTCTCAGCGGGGACTCAAGGAGAACACACGAAATGGGTTGTTGCCCCGATCGTGGGAGGAACGTTCAATTTGCATTCATTCAATCTCATCGAGGTGTAAAATATCTTATTAAACGATAAAATCTCCAACGAAATCTATCAATTAAATAAAATAACCTTATTAAATTAACAATGCTGCGGGTTAATGCGGGGCAGATGAGTGCGTAGAATTTTATTGAGCCCCTTGGAATGTTGATTTAGGGGTGCATAAAATATTCCTTTTGTGGGAAGAATCACCTGATCGGAAGGGTGGACAGGTTCGCCGGCAGGGGTCGCGGCGCGAGTCGTGCGCGGGCGCAGACCCTGACCCGATTGCGGAGTATTGTACGGTACGCAGCAATGACACTCTCGCCTTGAGCCGCTAGCATTGCCGGAGATATTCGCAACAATGGAGGCCAGATAACGTTTCAAAAGTTCGAAAATCCGCCGGTTCCTAACGGCCGGTGGTCGTAATTAATAAAGGTGTTGGGCAACGTTTTGTGGCATTCGCGCATACTATTGTCCTATTGTGCCTCTGACTCGTAACCACACCATAACTTATAATTCAACTGAGTACATACGCAGGTAAATTTAATTGAATGTGTCCTTCAATTGTATCGGTTGTTTGATACAACTGAGACACCGAATAAACAAGCAGCACCGGAAAACGTTTCTCTAATGAGCGTTTTATCTTTGGACACGTAAATGTTAGTAGTGAATTACCTCCACGATAACTGTTTATCGTCATACGTGGCGCTATCGAACCACAAAGGAAATGACGCACAACTCAAAACAGACAGCGTTTCCGCTTCCCCTCCATTGGTTTTTGTCTTCGTAATTTCTCTTCTCACGATCGATCGATGATAAAAACGACGGATGTTATCGATGGGATTGATTGAGCAGTCCGTCGTGTTGGTCATTGACAAATTTTAAGTATTCAACTATTAATTACAGTGTTGTTATCTTCGTTGCCAATATTAAATTAGGTTTTTTCGCCAGCAGCCTGTTGCAAATTGCACAAGCTATTTCGATTTCCGCGGCAATTCGGTTGCTAACGCCGGGAGATATCGTCTCTCGGGACAGTTGCGTCAACTTGCGTCAGCGTTTGGTTGGTAAAATGTAGCGCACGGCGATCGGAACCTCGGCCGAATGGCCCGCACTAACAGGAGATAATGTTGTATTTCAAACTATTGCGACTCGTGCTGCGAAGTTTCTCGATATTAAATCAACTTGCGAAAACAGCACATAGAGTTAAGACATCTACAACTGTCGACGCAATCGAATCTAAATTACGAGTATCATTGGGATCGAATCTTAACACACAATATGCACATATGTTTCTTACTGTTAATGATGTATCAAAAGCAGATATATGTGGAGACTCACCTCTGAGGATCCGCAAACACGAATTTTCTTAGCTTGAGGTCCCTTAAAACGATGCCTTGTTCATGACACGCGGCGACAGTTTCCGCCATTTGTCTGAACAGCCGCCGAGCTTCGTGTTCTCTCAGCCGTTTCCTCGCGCGCACGTACGAGTGGAGATCAGAGTGTGACCGAGGGAAGACTAGGTATACCCTCTTATCACCGACTAGCACTTCGTGGATTGGGTTGACGTGCGGATGACCGTCGAGACGGTAGTGCGCTTGTAATAAACTGCTGCAGTCTCTCGACACTACCTACAAACAAATATAAAAGTAAGAGGATGCAAAAGATGAAAAGATCGTAGGTAATAAATTGCACTTTTTTAAAAACGTTGAATAGTCGACAAGATGTTTGCTGTAAATATCTTTTAAGAGCTTTATGAATGTTGAGAGCCCGTGCTTGCTATAAAAGATGAATGCAGCGAGATACGGTAAGAGCAATTTTGTTAAAAACTTTTCCTCGTTAGAGATTGCACGATTTAAATCAAAACTATATTTTATTACTACAGCTTCGATTTATTATTCAACAAAGGATTTTCCAAGCGAATAAGGTTCAAGGGAAGGTGAGCATCTATCTAGTCTAGTGTAGCAAAGGGGCAGTCCATACGAGTTTCGTCCACATTAAATAGATTTAAAGGGGTTCTATTTCAAAGAGACGCGATTCAAAAGGGCTAAGTCTAATGTGAATAACGAGGATGAAACATTAACTGAATAGGGTTACGCTGACCCCTCGCAAATAAGCAATGGGCCCAGTTGGTATCAACCGGAATTCCAGGGTGACGACAGCGAGTTTGCTAATCAAACGTATGCCTACAATACCTACACATGTCGTAAGATAAATTTTGCAACGAAACTAATAAACGAATTTGAATTTCGAATCGGCGGCGGCGTTCGATCGTGCAGTGCGATTATATTATAAAGAGAAGCACTAGAAATGTACAGTTATTTTAGACTAACGACTAGTCACTATTTATTTCCGAGCTCACACGAAATGTCAACGACACTTTGGTCGCAAATTCCAAATCCGATTTCCCGAGTCGGGAATGATGAATCACGTAGCGTGAGTGGTTATTATATTTCTTTCTTTATTCATATCGTATTTATAGAAAGTCCGTTCGTTATTTAGGCGAACGCCGGGCAGACACATCGACGCGTAGTTTAACATATAAATTTACGTCGAGCGTTACGCGAAAATAAACATGACCCATTTATAGAAGTGTTTGCGAAAAAAGGACCGATAAGAATTCGCAATACTCGTACGATAATATTCGGATTCAAAAGTGGTGTACGGCAGCTAACCTAGTTATCCTTATCAACATTTATATCACTGCTAGGTATTGCGAAATTAACGTTGCTACTTCGCACTAGCCAAATGTTACGGGCAAATTTAACAAGCCGTGCCACTTGACAAGCTGGTATCATTAAGTAAATGAAGAACTTCTAAAATGATAACATGCTAATAGATAACATGGTAAACTAAACTTGTTTCGAATCCGAAGTGAAATGTGAAATATTACAAACTTTAATTTGAAATCACGTTGAATAATAAAATGATTTTAAACCTGTCTCAACATTTAACTGTAACTTTTTGGTAAGAATTTATGGTAACTTTAATACTCAAGTTTTTACTTCGATTAGTCAACGTAGGAACGGCTGAAGGCAAGTTTCCAAAGACATTAGTTTACATAACTTTAGCTTTACAAATAGGAACATTTCCAATTAAACATTACTACTGTTTAGCTCTCCGCTCACGGTCGGGATTCCACAATCTCGTTTACCAAGCAGCAACAGTAGATTGTCCGTGGATTGATAAAGCTATCGTTACAAGACATTCACGAAGATTTATACTATTTGTAACACATCTCGGTTTATGTTTCCTGCGCGATCGTAAACAGTCTCGTTCGCGCAGCAATGAACTTGCGGCATTATGCTCTATTACGCGCTCATTTGAGTCGATAGTGGGGGCAATAGGAGGGGGTCCGTTAGCCTCGGTGTGACATTCGGCGATCGGTGCGTTATCAACTCGTCTATTTCACAATGTCAATGAGAAGGTCACGCCTATTTTCGGCGCGCGGCATCAACTTATGACGTTTACGTTTCTTTATTCGAACGTGCGGTGGATTCTCCTAGTTTGCCGGATTTAAAAAATGAACATTTGAACGAAGAACGCGAATTATACCGGCCAGAATAACAGGCGAACGTAAGGTAATACAAATGTGGCGGTCGTGTCTGCAACAGGCGGTGTTGTAAATACACTCTGCGTTTAGCAACGATAACGTTGCCTCACTTAACCTTGCCAAGTTCTCACGAGGGAAGTGCCTATTCTGTTCCTTGACAATACTTGTATGGGTCTTTGTTAGCTGGAACTATGTATCCTGTGTTGCCTAAAATTAGTGCCTGCGTGGCTTATGAAGGATTAATAACTAGTTTCGTAACTAGTTTATGAGCTGCGCTACAGTACACGGGCTCTATAAAAGGCGTTACCAGTAATTTAAATATAACGATATAGGTAGGTAACGTTTACGCGATATGAACAATTTGCGCCTTATTTTTACGGGTGACGTAAGCCGCGGAACAATCGTACTAAACGCAGGTTTAAAATTAGACAAGGATGTAAACTGAGAAATAATTCCTATTGTTTTTCTTTCCGTTACGAAAGTAGATACATGACATTGTAAAACGACGATGGCTCGTTGGCCTACAAGTGCGATCGAGCAGCAAGGGGCCATGACATATAAAGTTTGACATCGATGTTGAATGGAGACACTGAGTAATGCACGCGAGTTTCGAGCAAAAAAATTGCGAAAATTATAATTACTTATTTAGATGCGGCTTGTCGGTTGGCATCGTTAGATATCAGTCGTTAAACTATGTCGAAAGATTTTGGGCGCCGTAAATATTTTCGATATTTGGACAGGTTTTTTGTTCACATGACTTAATGTGAATTTTGTACATTTTTAAACGCATCAAAAGCCAAACATTATTTTGTAATACTAAAGTAAACTCCTTCAGTTGCAGTAACATTGATTAATTTGTAAAGGAACACGACATGTGGGCATATTATTGGGGACTATTTAACGCCATGGGGTCCAATATCGTGGGATCCGAATACCCTTTCACATTTGCCAGATACTGTTAAATTATCCTTAATTGATAAAGACGGCGGCACTGTTAACGTTACAAATTTGAGGAAAATACGTTGTTTAATAAGTAGATATTCCTCGCGTTATGTTTTATCTGTACGATTGACGTTTCCTTTCTATTTATAACTGTATAATCTGCAGAAATGGACATAAATTAAAGATAAATATGTAAATGCAATTAACGACGATTTGAAGCTCTGATGTTTCTGATTTAAAAGACAGCATCGGTATGTTTGTTTAAATCCATACTAATATTATAAATGGGAACGTGTGTTTGTTTTATGTTTTCCTATGACGGCGCAGAGCAGCGTCGTTAGACTATGTTTTTTGTGTGGAGATAGTTAGGAGGCTGAAGAGTGACATAGGCTACTTTTTTTCTAATCTTAATTGCACTTGTGCAAAGCCGGGTGGTCCCTCTAGTCATAGATAGTTAAAGGTTTTGGTCCAAACTTTAAAATATCAGAAATTTATTTATAGATTATCTTTATTACAGTTTTACATACCCTAAGACAAAGTATTTGCTACAATCTATCGTTCAGTAAATGGTCAGTGTCGTTAGCTAACATTTAACTAGATCAGAGGTCGGAAACAAGAGATTACACAGAGTATCAATCAAACAATACGCAACTTAGCTTTTGAAACCCGACACGGTTTCAACACGCGTTACATACCCAGGTAGGTCTGAATACCTAGCATCCAATGCAAATTCGACCTTTGAATATTGCTCATAAACTTTTTTAAACCCAGTAACGATTGCACATAAAAATCGACCTTTGGATTCTTTTTTTTAACTCTCAGCCTTCAATGTGACATTGACAGTGACATTTCGTGACATGTGTTTTTGGCGCTAATTATACACTTTCTTTAAAACTTAGTAGGTACGAAATAGGTCCCTTTTAAGTTGTTTCTACCCAAAGTATTCCCATGGTATCCTTAATGGTGTGTTGGGGAAAAGTAAACAAATTCTGATGCTGTTTGAACTATTAATTAGGGTATTTCCTGCGGAGGGTTTTCGGGCGTGAATCATAGTTAGGGGAGCGAAATCAGGGAAACTAGTGATAGGTAAGTACCTACTTTTCCTTTTTTTATTATCGAGGTTATCAATAAATAAGGTGTCCACTATGCTTATCGAATCAATTGAATTGCTTTTGCTGATTTCATAGGCTGATGAAATATTTGTAATATTTGCTGGCATTTAATTTAAAGTCTTACTAATATCGACTCAAGGTTTACTAGGTGACAAGAATTTTCCTAATATGTCAGGAGTTTTTATTTAAAAAGAGACATAAATTAAACGACTTCAAGGATTTAGCTAGTAAAAATATTTGAGAATCTGTACTTATACTTATGTAGGTTGTACCTAACTATCTATGTAATTTGTAGTACTGTAATAGTTTTATAAAGTCTAAATCAAACGCTCTTTAGATGCTTATCCTTGAGTTTGAAGGAATTGTAGATAATAATAAGAGAAGTGGTCGTGAACTTGTTTTGTTGAGATATTTCATTAGCATTCGAGGATTGGACGGGTGGTAAACAAACAGATTGTGCTACACAATGACTTTAAAAAGCTATAGACACCGCCGTGTCAAACAAAAGGTCTCAATAAAGTGTGTCAGTTCTTCGGCCTAGTGTGCGATCTCGGATGTGATGACACCGTAAGAATCACGCACACAAGTAACTTTAGTGTGGCCAGCTTTGTGCTGTAATATTCCCAAAAACGAGTAATATAAATAGTTTTTATTTGCTACGCGTGTATTTTTGTTTGTTTAAAAGTTCAAGTCTTTGTTTGCCTCTTGCATCCATTCAATTATGAATGAAAAAATGAAAATGAAAATTTTATTTATATAATTATATATTTATTAAAAAAATACAATATTTTAAAACTGTAGTATTATTTTATTAAATGTTACTTAATTTGTAGGACGTAATCCTACTAATATTATAAATGAGAAAGTTTGTATGTCTATATTTGTATGTTTGTTCCTCAATCACGCAAATACTTACAGATTGACAGAGTCGGATATAGGATACTTTTTATTCCAATAATCCTGGTTAATTTCTTTATACGGCATTAAATGTTCAAAAACGTAACCTAGATGGCGCTGGCGTCGAATTAGAAGAATGGTTTTGTTACAATGTACGAAAAGTGAATTAAATTTTTACACTGTGTTACAGTCAAAATTTCACGCGGGCGAAAAACTAGTGTAGTATGGTTATAGAAAAAAATCAATAGTAAGACCAAAGAAAAAAATTGGGAGGTGTCAAGGGACACCCGGATGGAACGAAGTTCTTTTCGATGGAAATGAAACCGAAATTTCTCAAAATACTTATATAAACTCTGTAGAATCTCAACAGCGTGATTTAAAAACTTTACAATTTATTTTGTAGTGCCATCTAGTATCAATATGTCACATAGACATAATATGTCATCTTAGTTTTATAAATTGACACTAGATGGCACTACAAAATGAATTGTAAAATTTCTAAATCACGCTATGAGATTCTGCAGAATTTATATAAGTATAGGTTTTGAGGTTATAGCAAAACAATGACATGTCGTGATAACTTTTTCCGCCTAGCCCCCTTTCACAACGCGCAATAAGGAACTTCATTCCAAAAACTTTGCACTACGGTTAATCTGCAGTCGTGTTTAACCGTGTAATTTTGTGTATCAAGAAATCTAATACAAATGGCAACGCTTGCAGGTTTTAATCGCGGCTAATTTTAAAACCGTATAATTATAAAAATATGTATTAATTTATTTATAGATTAGTTTTGATATTTTTCTTAAATTCCTTTCAAATTGAGGAAAATATAATGTTTGTAACTTGGCAACATTTGTTGAAATAATGTAATGAATTTGACAGATTTTTACCAAGAAATTATACTAAATATTTTTTGAGATTCTATTAAAATTAAAGAGTTAAATGGTTACTAACGCGTGAAAACTAATCCCTGAAGATTT
>DWKA01000568.1:0-15888 GCA_018249155.1 Panoquina ocola ocola
CTGATGGTCTTAGCGTGATGATATATAGCCTATAGCCTTCCTCAATAAATGGACTATCTAACAGTGAAAGAATTTTTAAAATCGGACCAGTAGTTCCTGAAATTAGCGCGTTCAATCAAACAAACAAACAAACAAACTCTTCAGCTTTATAATATTAGTATAGATAAAAAATGGAAAGGGTGTTAGTAAGGATAGTAAAATACTTAATTTAAATCCAATGTTAGACGATAACGGTATCTTACGTGTCGGTGGCAGACTAAGGCATGCAAACATCGATAGCGAAATGAAACATCCTGCCATCATCCCTAGTAACACGAGGTTAGCGGATCTCATTATTGACGAGGCTCACGAGCTCACCTACCATGGTGGAGCGCGATTGACTACCGCGTTCATTAGGCGTAAATATTGGCTTATCGGTGGTAATAATGCTACTAAGAAACGGCTTCGCTTGTGTATAAAATGTAGGAGACAGAACCCTGACCTTCAGTATCAGTTAATGGGTGACTTACCCGTAGCAAGGTCTAATCCATCGCGTCCATTCTATCACTGTGGGGTAGATTACACGGGCCATGTCACAGTAAAGGCCAGTAAGGGCCGCGGTACTAAGACCACGAAGGGATACATTGCAGTATTCGTGTGTATGGCAACCAAGGCCGTACACTTGGAACTGGTGTCTGACTTAACGACGTCAGCCTTTCTCGCAGCCCTACGTAGGATGGCTGCTAGAAGGGGAGTTCCGGGTCACATGTACAGTGATCAAGGCAAAAATTTTATTGGGGCAAACAACATATTAAAACAGCAGTTATTAGAGATCCAAGAGACTTTCAATGATGAGTTCAAGGCGGAGGTTTCTAGTATGGGAATAGAATTTCATCACTCCTGTCCATCCTGGCCATCTGCCGGTGGGATCTGGGAATCCGCGGTTCGGTCCATGAAACATCACCTGAAGAGAGTTGTAGGTGAACAAAACCTTACGTATGAGGAGTTCTCTACTCTTCTCAGTCAGATAGAGGGGTGCTTGAATTCACGCCCGCTTTGTCCTTTAACAGAAGACCCCGAGGATTTAAATTTCCTTAGTCCATCCCATTTTTTATCTAGTGGTCCCGTATTAACTTTATATGACACGGAAACAGATCTTAGAACTAGGTGGCATCTTATTCAAAAAATATATAACGATATATGGAATAGGTGGCGCGAGGAATACCTGACCTTACTTACGGCCAGAAGTAAGTGGAGGGAACCTAAAACTAATATTAAGTTAGACGATGTTGTTATTATTAAGGATGACAACCTCCCGCCGGGGAGATGGTCTTTAGGTCGCGTAGTAGAGCTACACCCCGGAAGCGACGGATATGTAAGAGTTGTCACACTAAAAACTAAAAGTGGTTTCTTAAAACGTCCGATCGTAAAATTATGTAGGTTACCGATTAATCACGATTTAAAACTAAAAACCGATGAGAAAGTAAATAACACTCCGTCAAAACAAAAACCATCTCAGCCCCCAAGTAAAGGTAAATCTTATAGTTTCGCCACTATGGCAATATCCTTATTATTATTTTTCATGACGATTTCATTAGGTCAATGCTCGCATAATATAACTTCATTAGAGGGCAACAATAGTCTTTATTTTGATCGCATTAAGGACATGCAAATAATTCGAGATAATTGGCGTCTAGTAGTTTATTACGATACTCGTCCTTATTTAGAAGGCAATAAGGCCGTCACAAAGTATATGAAATACTTAGACAGTTTATGTGAAAAGGTTCACGCGCGATCACATTGCGACGGGATCTTATTGCAGTTGCGTCATGAGGTTAACGAAATGCAATACTATAATCACCTGTTAATGAATCATAATGTAAACAAAAACGTACGTAAGCGACGTGGTTTAATTAATGGGGTAGGTTACGTAGCCAATAGTTTATTCGGTGTCCTAGACGATCGTTTCGCTCAAAAATACGAGCAAGATATAGACCTAATAAGAAAAAATCAGAATCATTTAGCTTCCCTCTGGAAAAACCAGACCTCGGTAGTTGAGGCGGAATTTAACATGCTGAAGCGCACTGAGGACGTTATAGAAGAAAGTCATAAGTTGATACATAAAAAGCTTAACAACTTAGAGACAGCAGTTAACCAAGTCAAGACCGAGATTCAGAACGTATCACTTCTTAATGATTTTTTAACAACTGCTATGCTCACGAACACGATCATATTCAGCCTGAAAAACGTTCAGCAAACCCTTCTCGGTGCTGTCACTAACATCTACAATGGCAAATTTGACTTTCACCTTCTCATGCCCGACCAACTAAGGGAAGAACTGGGGACGACAGTCTATCTCAGATATATAATTTACTAGAAGTCCGTACAAGAGTGACCTCTAACACTAGATTTATTATATTTGAAATTACCATACCGCTTATCGATGAAAACGTATATGAAATACTGAGAGTAGTCCAGATACCACGTGCCGCAAGTGGTCGCCGCGAGGTGACAGTGGTACCGGTGGCCGACTATGTGGCCGTCAATCTCAAGCATGACTCCTTCATCAAACTGACTGAATCAGATTTGAGGTCATGCGTAGAAAAAGATCCTCAATTAACTTTATGCCATCTGAAGAAGTCTATTTATATTATAAGAGACGACCAGAGTTTCTGTGTAACGTTACCACACTCAAGAAAGTGCGATACTATCACGACAACGTGCAAGAATAGGTGGGAAACTTTGAATGGCTTAAATAAGTTTTTCTACTTTTGTTGTGAACCCTGTCTAATAAAACTTGTATGTAATGATATAATTACACCATTCCAACTGACCAACTCTGGGCTTTTTAGCATCGACCAAGGGTGCACTATTAAACTACCTGACTTCTTTACGTACTCACACAGACACGATGAGAGTAAAACGAGCTTGTCGTCAAACATTCCATTGCCTGAGATTCCTCCAATAAATTGCATCGTTAATATCTCGCTACCGCACTTGGCTTTAAATTACACCTCCGACTTTGGTCCCAATGATACCGTCCAGCTCCAAGAATTGAAACGGAATCTAGAGATCATGAAAAATACCGAACCTTTAGCAACAGGAATAACCAATCATGATATTCATCACTACGCGGCAATATATGTTTTGTTCGCGCTGGTGGTAGTCGGTGGAGCAGTATGGCTATGCAGGTGCATCAGGCGTAAGCTGCCGACGGCGAGCAGGGCCCCCGCGGCGGAGCGCGGCCCGCCGCCGGCCCCGGCAGCCCCTTCGACGTCTCAGAGTTATGAACTGAGTCAAATAAGTGTAACTGAGCTTCCTAATAATAGTGCAGTGAATGGTGAGGCCGTGCTGCCTAAAGTGCATAGTGTACGATTACAAGTTAACGGTACAGAGTCGTCCTCTGTCGCGTCTCGTCCACGCTTTAATGTACCGGACTTGGACACTTCTACATTTTAAGATTTTAACATTAAGATAACATTGTGGAAATCACCTTGTTAATCATCTCATCTCACATACCTCATCTTTCCCGCCCGGGAATATGTACGGGCAAGCGCGTACATTGCAATATTTGTTCTAACTGCACCATCATCATTTTACTCAATTTATTAGTTTTGTTATAAATTATAATCAGTACGTTTTCGGTCATCAAGAGCACCGCGCGATACTCACAAACCATCCGCACAGTACATTCACTTATATTTAGTACATATAGTTCAATATAGTGTTTTACGTAATATTTTATCTTTTATTTAATCATCATAATTAATTGTTACGGCCAGTCCGTACATACAGAGAGAGATAGGTATAGTCATTCGCTAGGGACTTGGCTAGAATCGGAAAGGGACAGATGCGCAGAATAAAAAGCAGAGCGAAACGACTTCTGCGCATCTCATATTGTCGCTTTCTACGTCTTGCCAAGTTCCTTGTCAATGACTGTAACACTAGATACAGATACGGTCAAGCAATCAACTTTCAAATACCAAATTTTCAGAGGCCTGAATTAATTATAGCGCAATATTTAATGCGTGTACTTTATGAATTGGATATAATAATATAAAGTTTTGGTTGTCTGCCTATATAGTCCTTTGGGAATTCTTCCTGGGATCCCATAATAGTCAGACTTTACTTATTTTCTAAGGAACGAAATATTTTGAAGGGATACACATACCAGATTGCTATGTATATGTATAGTTGTATGATGAGAAGGAGATACAGTTACATACTATAAATAATAACTTTTTACTCATTTTACATATAAATTATCTATTTTTAATATAGGAAACCACATTGACTACAACGCTTATTATTGTCACTGCGTCGCTTATAAACTACGTATTTTTTTGTGTAAGCACTGCTGTGTCATATTCTTCTTTCAGCATACGAGGTTTTGCCTCTAAAGGCGTTTAAATATTAATGGTTTTGTAATTGACTATATTAATACGTGATGTAATATGATTGACATTTTATTGAAACGGTCCATGATACTTGTTTTTGTGCTGTATCTGTTGATCCTAAATTAGAGAATAATTATTGAGGAAGGATAAATAATATGTTTTGAGCTGACTAATCGTGTTTATTTATTGGCGTGATTTTTATTCGTATGTACATAATTGGATAAATAAGTCAATTTAATATTGTATTTATTAACTTCTATTCCATATAAAAGTGTAAATTAAGGGCCTCCTAATTCTAGTTACTTTGCCGAAGAAACTAGAAATCTGCCGATATTTTTCTTGTTTATTGTAAATCAATTTATGGAATACGCGCTTGAAATTATATACGTTCTGTATATCGATGACGTATGTCGACCTATCCAATTGATTTAATAATAATAATCTGGAGCATGAAATAGATTTTTTTAAATTTGCGTATTTTCAATTGATAATTTATAAAGTAATGGATTTGTTGCGCGTGTTAGACGTTTGTTCGTTTACGTTTTACGTTACGTTACGAGTTGGTGTACGTATGGTATTACGCATTTTACTGTGTGCAAGCGTAATAGGTAAAGCGTGTAAGTTTCTATAAAATATTGAAGTATGAGTTAAATAAATTATTTGATAAAATGGATTATTGATTTATTTGATCCATTTCCACATGGTCCGACGTAAATAATTCAATTACTTTTATATAAAAAACGTTTTCAGTGGACTCCTCGGTGTGGCTTTGGTTACCTTTTCTTGTTCTGAAGGAAAAACACTAAACAATAGTTTTCTATTGGAATCGATGCCTTTGTGATATCTACTAAAATGTCTTTCCCCTGTATGTATTTACTTTGAACTCATCATCATTCATCATTATCATTACAACCCATATCTGTCCCACTGCGACACATGTGAGCACGTACTAATGTTATAATACAATTTGCTTCTGTCGTACAGTGGTAACAGAGCTGGAGGGGTTGGGTCGGTGCGGGCGCGTGGGCGCGGCGGCGCGCGCGGCGCTGGGCTGGGTGCGCGGCGCGGCGAGCGTGCGGCTCGCCACCGCGCGCGGCTCGCTGCTCGCGTCCCGCGCCTTCACCGCCGAGCAGCACGCGCGCGCCTGCAACGACGACCGCGTGCTTGCAACGGCGCTCAACCTGCACGCGAACCTCGCTACTCAAGCCACTGGTGATGCTGGTGAGTGGAGGATGAATGTTTTGTTTTTTTTCCGCCGAGTAGTACGAGTGCGCCTGCAACGACGACCGCGTGCTCGCTACGGCGTTGAACCTGCACGATAACCTCGCTACACAAGCCACTGGTGATGCTGGTGAGTGGAGGCTAAGGCCTAGTTCTCATGACAAGCGCTTAAAGCGCGTTTTGTTATCGCGCGCTTACTACTACAAACATAAACGCGCGTTAGCATGTGTACGACCCGAATATAATGTTTGTAGTTGTGTTTTGCTACGGTTAATGGTCCTACTCTAGTTTTTTATTAAAAGGAATTTCATAATACCGTTGAATTAACTATGGACAGAGCGTTTAACAAAATATTTTTTACACACGCATATACAATCGTAATTAACATGTTGTCATCAGACGTCCAACCGGAGGAAGGCGGCGTGTCGAAGCGCGTGGTGCGCGAGGTGGTGCTGCTGACGGACGACCGCAACCTGCGCGTGAAGGCGCTGGCGGCCGAGCTGCCCGCGCGCGACCTGCCCTCCTTCGTCGAGTGGGCCGCTATACCGACAACGCGGAACGCAGCTGTAAGTCTACCCGCGGTGTATTATCTATCTCTAAGACTTCTAAGGGTCAATTCACACCGGAATCGCAGCGGCACGGCAGCGGTTCGGTAGTCGCCCGGCAGCGGCAGTTAGCGACCGTCAGTGTACGAGCGAGCAGTAGCCCACACGGCGCGTGTTTCCGCGCGCTCTTTTCGAGCTTCTCAAGCGATTTTGGTCTATATAAGATGTAGATAGAGTTTTAAATCATATCGTAATAAAAGTGCCCGTCGCGCTGCCGGCCTCTGCCACTCCAGTGTGAATTGAGCCTAAGTCTACCTGCGGTCTATTATCTACCTCTAGTTGTTAAGGATGTTAAATACGCATTCATCCGATGATTCCACAGTGCGTGTTTTTACCATGTGCGGTGAATGTTCGACCAACAATGGCCAATGCGTATGGTTTCAAACACTTTCTGCTGTCACTGTGGGTGACGTAGGCGTAAAATAACGCACCGCGTAGTCAAGTGTTTCAATAATACTTATAATTATCAAATAGTTTTTCAATTTGAGAATATCTGCTGACGACAGTTGAATTTTAGATATTGATAGTATAGTAAGTATGATGCGTCAGTCACATGTAAAATTTATCGTGTATATTGTTATAAAAAAGCGACTGTCTTAAAAGAAAATACGAAAGATCCATATAACTATCTCATGAAGTGACATTAAAGTTATAAATAACATGACGTATGCTGTGATGCTTACGACCACATCTCAGTAAGACGCCGTCTCGACGTCACCGCCCACGTAGCTAATTAATGCTTTGTATTGAAATGTATACGGCCAGTATGTCTCCAAGTCAGTGTGCCACGATACCTATAAGTAGATTTGTTTTTTGGAAGAAAAGAAGGGATAAGTTTGATACCTGTATACATTTATTACTGTGATACAATCGTTGCTATATTAACAGGATGTTTAGATGACAGAAAATTTAGAAATTACGAGGAATGTAAAAAAGTAATGACGTTGTAATGTAACTGTTTATAATTATTTGATTTTAAACATTGGCGATATAGCACCTTCGATACATGTGTTTTTAAATTACTAAGAAGGTGAATATGTACTTACTTAATTTCCATTGTTTATTTTTTATTTTTTTTTATATGTAATATAATATTGATAAACGATCGTAAGGAACACTTGATGGTAAGCGGTCCCACTTAGGCTTCACCGAAGAATAGGGAAGAAAGAAAGGGAGAACTGGCTTTGTATCCAATCTCTTTTTATAGCAATATGTACTCGTATATGTTAATCATTTACGAAAAGCTTCACTGCAAGTTTATATATACTTGGTATTTTATTTACAGGAGCCTCAATCCGCTGCTTCGGACGTCACCGCAGCAACCCAGAATTGACGAGTGTGCATAGAACACTAGAAGAGACTTCACTTCGATTTATTCTCATTGATATGTTTTAACGGTCAACATGTTGACTGTGACAGTGAGTCTAGTAATAGATATATATTGTGTAGTTGCCATCGTTCGTGCTACCGGCACAGTAAAGAGGCGAGTACTAAGTGCGTGTCACCCTAGTATAGGAATTGAATAGATTAAGTAAAAATAATACACCAATAGAAGAATATAATTAATGATAATAATAAAAATGTCACTGAGATCTTTAGGATTCCACCTCCCGTGTTCCTGAGTTTCATTTTTCATTGTTGTTATTGTTTCCGACTTTATTTTTTAAGCTATCAAATTTGCTGTTTCAGCTGAGCTATTATTTTTATTTACTTTTTGTAAAGTATTAAGTATATTTTTTACTTCTTTTTTTATTAGATAGTTATACAATGAATGTAAAGTTTACGACACCTAGTACAGATTACTTAGATTTTATTTTTATTTTGAAGTAATGAAATACAATTAACGATTTATTAACGTGTACGTTTAATAGTGAACTATTTCGATTATGCCTTTTGTAAAGATCTTTATGAATATTAATTGACTTAAATGAATGTAGTTTTAACGTTTTTGCAATATGAATTAACTAATGTTTGTCTCGTGCCATTCTCGCGCGGCAGTTGTTAGCGATTGCAATATTCTAACATCTGACAATCGGTCAAGCGGTTACGATGTTTGTAGCTGACTCGTGAAAATTATTTTGAACACTAATATTCCATCACTACTTTATATTTCATTATATTATATTACTTGTAATTTTGTTAAGTGTTTAAAATTATACTGACTTTTACTGTACTATATTGTAATGAAATCGTCTTATCGTGAGATATTCCAAATGAAATATATATTCGTCTTCTAGTTTCTTTTACGTAGTGGCTCGAAATGAAATGGTATTTTTTAAATGTGTTTCTTTTAATGTAGTGTAAAAGTATTGTGTAAAAAACAGGATATAAATTAATGACTACCATAGATTTTAAATATTATTGTGTCAAATCCTTTCACATTTTTGAAACAAATTTGATGCTGTTATTTTGTCCTAATCATGATCTAATAAACCATGATTACTTCGAAGCATTCGTTTTAATTATTATCATACCCATTCCGGCCGTTCGTTACTTAACGTAAGGGCTAGTATAGATTAAAAATACTATTAATATTATAAATTTTGTATGTTTGTTCCTCAATTACGCAAAAACGGATGAACGGTTTTGGATGAAATTTGGTACATTATAAGCCGGAATAACCGGAATTCCTTTTTATTCTGTGTTTTTATTACATGAAATGCTAGAAATATAACTTAGATGGCGTTGGCGTCGCATTAAAATAATAGTTTCGTTATAATGTGTAAAAAATGTAAATGAAATTTTTACATTGTGTTACAGTCGAAATTCCAAACAGGCGAAGCTGCGAGAGGAAACTATTATATAATATAATTATATTTATTTCTATAGAAAAATAACTCGTAACTCCTTAATAATAAATCTTGTTAGGCACATTATAAGAGTATTGCTTCCGATGATATAAACATAATTTTATAAGTGAATAAGTATTTTCATGACATTACGTGCGATATTACCCTATTAGGTTTTATTTATTGCCGCGTAATTTTAAAATTAACGATCTCCGATTTACGCAACATCATATCGAAGGTTAGATTGGATTCATCAGTATAAAACATCTCGTAACACGACCGATGTATGGGTGTACAGACATCGAACAATCATAAGACGACATCCACGGCCGACATTAATTTAAAGGCTGTCTAGGGATTATGGGATGTTATGAAAAGGAGTCTTTCGTGGCCACTTCTGAATATTGAATAAACTTCGATAATGCAATGAAGAATAGTAATTCTATTTATGGTCATACAAGTGAGAAATTCCAATGTTTAAGACTTGAGCAATGGGAATTGGCAATGTTCCGAGGCGAGGCGGCGCACCGGTGCCGGTGCGGAGGTTGTAAAAGCCCCGTTATTCTTATTTACAGTGCGCATCTCGCTTTAGGCGCTTGTGGCTAGTTTATTTACTATATAATATAACTAATAGTGATGGACACGTGCACCGTGCATACTCATATTATCTATCTCGATAAAAGAACCGGAACATTAGCGGTATACATAGCATACCTAATTGTCAATCTCTTTAACTTTCAATGGTAAACACAGCAGTCATTATTTTGGTTTGGGAAACCAAACAAACTTGGTGCTTTCAAATATACATTCCAGTTTTTTTACATTTTTTTTTACGTTTTTTCTAAAGATTCGTATGATAGCTAATATTTTATTGCCATTGTTAATTTTTTTTGCAAATATCGGATTAATCACAAACAAAATACGTATATTATATGTACCTACTGAGATACGTTACAGTGTACATTTTTACGGAATTTTCAAAGTAATAGATATTGATAAAATGAAAATAAAATCATTATTAGTTAAATGTCTAGCTAAACATTCAAAGTAACGAATGTTTGCTAGGTGGAGGCTTTCTAGTTCCGTGCCTTCGGGGCAATGTAAAATATTATTCTCGACACTTTACCTGTTGTTATTATCATGGTTTTGGTGTGTAGTGCCGCCCACAGCATTCAACAAATGTTCAAACAAGTTAAATACGGTATTTTTGCAACTCGACTTTCCAAGCCACTCTACAAATCAAACCATAGATGCTTCAAAGCAACTATCGATAAATTTGCATAAATGGTTTGAAAATTACACCACTTTCCTACTTATGGAAAATTATAAATTAGTTTGATTTTTTAGGAGCATGGCTGCGATTAAATCTTATTTACCTATTTAATGGTCCACAACAACACTGGTCTATAGGTAGCTATACACCTAGAACATGGCTTCTCTCTTTTAAAGTGTTCTTGTCTTCAAGACTTCAATATATTATTTAGTAGGTAGGTACTATAACTCCTTTTCTCATGAAAATTCCGGAGTTAAAAATGTTGAATATGAATGTTTCTTTTTCTTGTAGTCTACAATATTTCTACAATTTACTTCGCTTTAACGTTTAGCTGCTTATGTGCCACGTAGGTAGGTACCTACCATTTGGTATTAAGGAGAATGAGGAGATTTAGATTTAACTTTACCAATTAAGTAAGTTCTTAATCATGACTAACTCTACATATTTTATGTATTTACTTAATCTAAATATTCCACATTATAAACCATATTTCTTTATTGAAATTTCATAAAAGCCTGTCTAGTTTACAAGATTAGGTACCTAGTTCTGATAATAATTTATAATCGCTTCACACATTATTCTAACGGATACTCAATGAAAAGTTACTATAATATTGTATCTTCCTACACCTACGGGCCTCTAAATTGTTCTGTCTGTGGATAAATCTTAAAACAATTTCATGCATATTACGACTTCGTTTTTCAAGCGTATTCTGCTACAATAAAATAGAAGATTTATATCATCGCTTATCGTCAAACTTTATGGCCGGATCACAAATTTTAAAGATATAAAATTTAAACAGCTTACCTCTGTTATGTGTACCTATTTAGTTTCCGCCGTCGAATCCTCAATACATACGTAAACACCTAATAAGTACGCATCCATTTCAATGAAGGAATTTAAATTATAGACTTTCGCAGAGAATCATCGACTTATTGGAAATTCTGATCCGATAGTTGAAAGAGATGCATCAGGAATAATGACAAAATAACGGGCAACGCATTGACGAGCCATTTGGCTAATGCGTGTGACTATACGAAGGGTTGGCCCTATTTTATAGTAAGATTGTCTGGGATTTGTGGCAAACGTATAAAATATTAAGTACCATAGAACGTAGCTAACCGTTAATTTAAATATGTGCATTAGGTAAATATGTGTAGGAGTGTAAAAATATGCAATCGTAACAAATATAGGATATTTCAAGTAGTACTGAATGAATTATTATTACATAGCTTCATGTTTTATGTTATTTAGAGCTCATCTATCGTTACACAATGTATTTAAAGCTTGCGAGTTTGAACAGTTTGCCGAGCAAAAAAGCAGACGCTTTACTTAAAAACTATGATAAGCAGAATTTTGATTCTTGTATGAAACATTTTTGAGAAACAAATATGAATCGTGAATGGTATCACTAGTTTAGCATAATTATCGTGAACTCAATCAATAAAGTAGATGAGCATAACTATGTATGTATTTTACACTTTTAGTTGCTCTTTATACAGCATGTCACTTCAAGAGCTGATCCAGCTTCCGTGCCACATGGGGTCACATAGTCGTTATAATATTTTAGTGTTGATAATAATACCTAAATAGGTACATTTAAAAAATAGGCATATTTAAATGAAATCTATATCGCGACAAAAAATAATTAGCGGTCCACCTAAGTCCTAGACTCAGCCTAGGGGGAGTCAAGTTCCCCATGACCCTCACTTAGATCTAGCCTTTTCTCCCATAAGTAATACAAAAAACTGAAATGAGAGATACTACTTTGAGGGTAGACGTGTAAGGTGTCAAGAAATGATTATATGAAAGTGTCACTGTCTTCTTTTTTGTATATTTTGACCTTTGTTTAATTTATTTTAAGGCTTTGGGGTACTACTTATTTGTAAACAAGATGGTCTAAGATAAGATGATTATGACATTAGGTACATGATCATGATTATCATAATATTATAACCAACTTGCTTTATAAACATTATATATTTTTGATTAAGTTTTTAAGCCATTTTTTGAAAACGACTAGGTACCTACTATGAATATATATGAATTACAATAAATAAATCAAAGCTAGTACCTATTGACGAATTTGGTCACAAAGGCCTCTTTTGTCTTTGAACAGCCAGATGCTTGCTGTATGATTATAATCTAACTTTCACAACTTCGCTGACTGGAGCCCGTACTCCAGACAATGTATTAGGGTTAGAGGTTAAATCGATAACTCATTGGTTAAGTTCGTGGCCAGTTTAATACACCTAGGTTGTGTTCTTAACCGGCATTGAAAATCTACCTATCTGATGTGACAATGAGGTTTAGTTTCTGAGTTTTTTAAAGATAGGTAGAATGCATAAACACTTACTCTCACATAATTGCATACATGCTTTATGTTAATGGCGCTGCAAAATACGAGAAGTATTATTTTATACACAGATAAATATCTACCTAAGCCGAGTAACTTACAGCTATACCTCGCTAATACGCCATTGCGTATCTATATCCAAGCAGTTAATACTGAAATGTATGGTAGGTACCAAACTCACATGGCGACCTAACATGGCGACGGTTTGGAAACATCGCCAGGTTGGAAGCGTGGCCACGAACTACAAATTCATACATGGCTTCTGGCTACTCAGGTAGCCTGGCGACTTTGCCACGGTTGTCACTATAATGTATACAGCAAACTGCACCTCGCTCACTCAGTCGTCAGTGGGCCTTCATTTTGGAGGCCCACCCGGACACAACAACTGACTGTCGAGACGCTATGGCTACTCGACTTGGCAACTAGGTATTATATCGCTAAAAGTAGCCAGGCCTGCCCCGTACCGACGTAGCTAGGGCATCTTAGCAAGGCAGAGCTTTTATACTGAGAAATCCCGATCAGTGAAAGTAAGTGAAATGACAAATAAATAAGTATTGTTCACATCGTATGCAATGTGCTTTAACTGAAATTTAGACCACAGTAAAAAAAGCTAATACTATTTATTGAAAATTTTTATTCTTAAGCAGTTTCTAGATGTCGAGTAATGGTACAATTAGATGTTGTTTTTTTGCGCATCAAACGGGAAGTTCCGGTTACGAAGTTTACTATAATTTCCTAAAGGCGGATTTTGTCGGAACATGATTCACGTTCATCGGTTAGAGTATCTCACGTTAACCCATAGATTATTGTTATTCCTATCAACAAAAATAAATCATTACATCATGTCTAATTGTATAGTGATATAAAAAGATTTAGGTATAATTTGTAACTTTCCGCATACAGGTATTAAAAACAATTATCACACGTTCAAAGTGAGTTAGTAAATTCTGAACAAAATATTAAAACGAATTTGTGTTTTTTAAGTAGGCTTTTGTATTTTTAAGGCTATCGTCGGTAAATTATGGGTAATCTTTGCTACTTCAGTGATCATGACAAAACACACTGCCATTTGAGGAGAGATTTATAGGACTCCTACTATGGGTTGGTCGCGAATGATTTTGGATAGATCTTTCTCTGTGAGTTAGTAACAGTAAGGGCTATACTGACAAATTATACCACCTACCTACTGAATCATAAGGTTTATGGAATACATACATGTCATACATACATCATGTACTTCGTCAAAATCCAAGAAACCAGCATATCGTTTCAAGATCCCATCCTCTCTGATTAAGTAAAGGCCCCTTCATTTTATCAGGTCAGATGTCAGAAGCTCGCCTGTTAGTAAAAAATAAGATAATCGCAGGTACTCTTAACAATTTAATGACTAAAATCTCTGCAGACGTCACAATGTTGACATCATCGGGAGCAGACATCCGGTTGGATCTAATCACTATTATCTCAATAAAAGTATCGTGTTACGAGTTCGTTGCTCATTTTATTAAGTAATGACGCTTACGACAAGTCGGAAGATTACATTAATTGTATTTGAGGTTCAATTATATGATTACTGCGCTGAATTTGAAGAACCTGCTTAAGATGTATGTGTGTTATAAAACATGAATAGTTCATACAAATTATACAGAACAAACACCTATGCAAGGCCTTCTAATTTTATGTACAGTAACCCTCTAAGCTTCTTAGGCATGATGTTATAAAATCACGATTTGAAGACTTAAAATTCGTTAATTTTGTTAAGAATTGATAATTTTATTCGACGATTGGATTTTTTACAAAGTAATCAATGAATCGTGCGTTGGGACGGGGCGGGTTAGCTCATCCGCCAAGCATTTGGGTGGTTTTTGTGATCGATGCCGTATGAGGAAGGCCTTAGCGAACACGATTTTAAACAAATGACGACATAAGTTTACTCTGTTGATTTTGTGCTTTTTACATAAACTGTCTTGTAATGACACTTCAACTAAGATAATGTGATATTAATAATGCGCTTTCGTAGCAAAAGGTGTTTCCTGATGTTTTGGTATTTCAATCCAACGCGAAGCCTAATACAGCGCTTTCGTAGGTTGAAAAAAAACTTACTTAAATAGGTACTTCTTATTAGGCGCTGATTGGATTTTTGGCAAAATATGGTCTTTGAAACTTTAGCTTCAACTAAATGACGCCATTTCTACTTAAACTGTGTAATAGTCATAAAACAGGCGTGTAGAAGTTAATAGGATTTCTATATGACTATTATATGACTACAAATTGTCCAAGTATAGGACACAAATCGTAGGTAGCACTACACACTACTTCAATGCAACGTTTACAGCACTGATATTTTTTAATTTAAACGACTGAAATGTATGTTTGGTTGCCCACTGTTTGTCAAACCGTAGTGATACAGCGATGAAGTTGATATGCTCCAGGTCATCTTTGTCGTACCATCCATATGTATTAATCTTTTTTAAATTACCCCTTACAGCAACTCATAATAATTGAGTTTTAATTCAATTATGTAGGTCTAAAGATATGATATGTGTAATTGTCTTAAGACTAAACCGCTTAGAGGAGGTAAAAAATCTCCTGACAGACTGATTACAGCTTAAATATAATCAAGTCACCGGTATCAAAACCGTTGTATTATTTGAATTCAGTCACGTGATATTGTTATTATAAATTCGTTTCTTAGTTATAATTAACTAGCATCCGCATCAGCGAGCATTGGTTTAATATTCAAAGTTTAAACTTACTTTCGTAGCAGATTTTTACTAACAGAAAATATAAAGGATTTGTGATGTGATTTTACATTACATAATAATGTATTAGGTTTTTATTTTGTTCATCACAAATCACCATCGGAATTGACTCTATACGTTTGGTTTGGTCGTTAGCTATCTTCATAACATTGTGAATACAAAAATATATGGAGGTTGGGTCTTCATCGACATCGATGTAACACGTGTTTGACGAGAAAAACAAACGTTTGCCTGAGTTCTAATTTATCAACATATTATTTTTGATACAGAATAGGTACTGTACACGCCATTAAATCAATCATGTAGGTAATGGAAAAATGTCAGCGACATACCGTTTACATATGCGATAAGATTAAAAATAAACTCGTGTAATACATTTCCATAGAAAATTGAAGTAAAACTGTATCGTGAAAATCGTAAAATTGTACATAGTTAACACATTACGTAATTCAGAGTAGTACTCAGTTTCTAATCCAAGGGGGAGCAATCTAATATAAGTTCCCTATATA
>DWKA01000569.1:0-15878 GCA_018249155.1 Panoquina ocola ocola
GATTATTTCGGACCCCATATGACTGATTGTTTAGAAGAACATAACACCTTGACCTGCGTTGTTTGCGCTCCAAATAATAACAATGTCATTACAGAATTACGTAACAATAAACCCAGAGATAATATACCTGCGATCCAATTATTCAGTAAATTGTCATCAGCTATGAAGGCAAAGAGTCAAGAAATGAAAGGGAAGTTAATAGAGTATATCGTTAATCCAAATTCGACAGTCAACAACGGTGAATGGCATGTTTCTGCTGGTGACAGAAAGGAAAATAGATATAGAAACGTCCCGCCGGTATTTAGTATTAATGATGAAGATGACGATTCGTATTCTGATGGACGGCGAGACGCCACTAATTCTGACTCATTGGAGGAAATTGTAGAGATACAGTCTTTCCTGAAGGGACAAAACGTAGTCAACAGTTTTCCGTGTCAAGAAGTATTATATAATGGTTACATGTTTGATTCCTACCTGGTAGTGACAGAGGCTCATCTCATTATTCTTCGTGAAATACCAAACAAGCGAGGTCTGGCTAAGGTGCTCTCACGAAGACCTCTATCGACAATTGTTAAAATTACCGCTAAAAAGCGACATCCCGAACTAATAACTTTCAAATATGGAATGCCTGATGGGGATAATCTTCTAATAAAAGATATGGATCGTTTTCTCATTCCTAATGCCTCTGTAGCGACCAAAGTCGTTTCTAATCAGATTGTGTATCAGCTAGATAATAAGTCACCATAATTCCAAATACTAAATCGCACATTATGTACGTAGGTATCGATTAATGATGCACAAGGCACGTTGTAGATGCACTTAAAATTGTTCCTGATTGAGTCATTCTGTTCTTGAATGGGATGTATAGTTGGTGATTATCGGTTATCTATTCTAAAGTAGGTTATCAGTTTATTCGTTGATTTTTCATTATGACAGCTTACATTATTAAACACTAGTCAGTTTTTAACCTTTTTTGCGTTGCCAGCTCTCAAAAGAACCTGTCATGGAGTTTTTTAGGAGGGGGTAAATGTGTTGTTTGGGGTAATGACGAAAAAGTCATAATACCTAGTATTTACTAATTCTCTCACTACTTTCGACAAAGTATGTAAAACTTATGAAACGTAAATGAGTTATGTAATGAATGATTTATATATATTTTTAATAACGGTAATTTTATTATTGAAATAACTAGAGAAATTATTGGGTTCTGGGATGTCTGGTCTGAGGATTGAATATTATTCCGAGAGGATCGGGAGTCCTTATTTATTAGAAATTTTAAGTCTGCAAAATGTTTGGTTAGGCTTTATAACCATACGTTGGAATTAAGTATTTTTTACATTCCATTTTATACGTTTGAAGATTAAAAATCAGTCAAACTTCTGGAGTTAAAACGAATTGATTGTATAATATGTATTATGTATGGTACGCATTTTGTGATAGTTAAGTTTGATATGTTTGACTGTACATATGTTTATTTTTTTAGAATAATTTTGCCTAAATGATCATCGAAATATATACCGACCAAAATTTTCCTGATTTCGTTTGAAGTAAGTTTTAATCTAGTTTTACACTAATTGCCTTATCAACAATATATCTACTGAAATTATAACTATAGCGTGTATTAGTCGGATAATATTAAAATGTATGGAAAAAATAAACGCTGTTAAAAGTATTTTACTGTATTAAGTGTGCTATAATTTGTGCGAGACTTTTTTAAAAAGATAGTATAACATAAAATATTTAATCATCATTGTAATGTATCTAATAGTTATGAAGTTTGGTGTATTATATTTATTACGAAAATATCGTAGGTTTTAGCCACATTAAAATCTATTGCGAAACAAAAATAGGGACTAATTTATAGCGTAGCTATGCACCATCGGCTAGATGAAACAAATAATTGTATTGTTTGAAATTAAAAAAAAACCCTAATGGGTGAAATCGTTCAAAACAGAGTAGGTAAGTACCTAAGTTATAAAGATATATGAAAATTAACTTAAATTTTTAACCCGTTATCCGTCTATAACTGCCAGTCAATTTGATTTGTGGTCAAGACTATCCGTCGATATCGTAGTTATTTAAAAAATAAATATATCTATTTCTTAGTCTCTGCTATTAAAATTAATAAAGGTTGGAAAGCAAAATAGTGATTTAAAGCTTGCTCGATATGCCACAGAAATTTATATAATCATAAGTACCTACAGTATCTTATTGCTTACGTAGTATAAACTAATTAGCTTTGAATTATTTAATAAAGATAATAATTTATAAAAGTGTAATAACTTTACTCTGTATTTACGTCATCGTTATTATTAATAGTATGTTTTGTGTATTAATAAATAAATGTTTTCTGATACCTAAAAAGACATTATTTATTTATATCCTTCAATCAAATAGGTATATTGATTTGAAATGTATTTTCTGCGAGTCCCATACTCGTGTTAAAATAGGAATATTAGAAGTATACTCGTAATATTAGTAGAAAGTCAACATTTAAATGGCTTTGCTGTTAATCTCAATGACGGAAGAAGTATAATATTACGGAGGTGGGAAATTATACGGCAGAGCTTCAGCAAAACATTTTATTCCTTAGGCATGTTCACGCAATGACCACAACTAAACAATTGGCTGGCGTTGGCTGTCTAGCACATTCGAACCTTCGCCACGGTTGATGTTCTAGATTGCCTGCAGACTGGCTGGGAATAAGGCATTTGATTGGCTACAGGTATGTCGTCTGATTGGCTTGCACAGACTTGACCAAATAGTATAAATATGTACTAGCTCTTCATAGCATCCACAGATGATGTACTTCATACACTGATATATGGAAAGTGACATCCGTCACAATAAATAAGTAAGGTTGGATGAGATACGCCTGGTCAAGCGCCTGGTATTTTTATGATATTCGTTGTTGATTTTTCTGTTCGACAGCTCCATCCATCAAAAAATGGTCCGTTGGCACTGACAGGCCATGTGGCTCGAAGGACTAGTAAATAAAAGTAGTAAATGTAAGAAGGTTCATTAGTAGCTATGAATGAGGGAAAATAAAATTGCAAAAAATGTTATTGGTGTATTTCCTTATTTAATTACACAGCAATCAAATAATTTCTTGTTATCTAGTTAGTACAATTAATTGTAGACTGATAGATTTAAAAATTCACGTAGGTACGCATGCTAGACTTTTTACTTACTTCTATGTCTATAGAAATTTAGAATATTATTTTTAAACAGTATTTTAATTTTTAACGCAACAAATCATTCATACATTTTTTCTATATTTTGTATCTGCTTGTAAACAAAACGGAAACCTAGGTAGGTTTATAAGTAGTTGGTGATACTCTGTAATTGTATATTTTTTAAAATTATTTTGTAGTAATAAATAATGTATACATATCAGATATCAATACCTATTCTGTTTTAATTGTATTTCATCTTTTAAACGAGAAATCGATTCAGAGGTAAAAAAAATATATTTTACATCAACAAAACTGTTTTAATATTAATTTCTCCGTTTTGTTTACTAGCTAAATAAAAATGTATAGCTAACATAATTAAGTATTAATGCTTAAGTATCGCACAAGCCAATTTCTTTGCAAAAAAGTAGGTACGTACACGCTAGTATTTTTCCTAAATCCCTAAAAAATATTTGATCCCAAGTAAATAAGGAGCGCTTCTTTACTTTCTTATAACATTACATAAGTACTTATCTATAATAGGTACATTAATTATAATTTATAATATTACTTACAGGCTATGGGATCTCCCAAGGAGCAATGATATGTCATAGTTTGGCGATTTTAATAAAATCTAGGCACGATAATGGTAATATAACATAAACATATTGACATATAAGCTTTGGTATTTAAATAACTTTAAGAAAAATACTGAGTTTAACATAAGTTAGACCTAAACGTAGACTCTACGTCGTAGAGTAGGTACAAGTATGTATACAGGGTGTCCCGTAAATAGCACGATAAACTGAAATGGGTGATAGACACCATGTATTCTATCTATAAAAATAATATACTATGTAAAACATATTTATATGTATAGTAGGTATTTATTTTCTTAATTTTGTTACATTATAATATATTGCATATTTCATTCATAAGAGAATCTTTAAAAAGTTATGTACCTACCTAACAATTGCCGACAGTTAAGAAATATCTTTTTTTTGTAGGAATTAATATTATCTTAATAAAGATAATATAAAATAAGATTAAGCTCCTTCAATGAATACCGGGAAATAGTATTTATTTCGTAATTAATCTTAAATCGTTGTTACCGCCTAAACATTAGGCACTCATTATCTACTAATATTAAAACAAAAGTATAAAAAAGAATAGTATAAATATTAAAATACCCAGACGGACATGACGACTATAAAATTAAATGATGACTACGGTATTTAAAGATTTTTAATCGATAAGTGCCTTAGGCGCTTTGCCCACGCAACAACTATTATAGCAACTGGCAACACGTAACAACTCGAGTTTCAGTGATCGTCAACAGTTTTCAGTTGCTGCAAACTAGGTTAATTGGTAATTGTTACAACTAACATGTTAAAATGTTAAGAATAAATCAGTCCGTACCACTTGTCTTTTTTTGTTCTTGTAGCGTTCTTACTTTCTGATAGTTATCTCTAAGCCTAATAGATACTGAATTTTCTAAGCCTAGTGAACCAACGAGGAAACCCGATTTTTTGTACTTCTACAGTGTTCTCAGGTATGATGTAGGTACTCGGTACTCGGTTTATATTTCTATCGTTAGGCAGTAAGATTACCTAAAGATGAAAAATGTTCGCGTATCATTATATTAACATCGCGTATCATTATTATTAACACTTCCAAAGTTACTCCCATCCTTTAACTATGTTATAGCTGCCAAAGTTCGTGAGCTTAATATACCTAGAGTGCACTTTCAGCCTTAAACTGGCAGCACACGTAAGTCTTATTACGACAAGGACGGATGGAAGGAATGATTGTTAATATTGATTTAACTTTATCGGAAGTATTTATAAATATTTCTGGTTCTTTTTTGTACACTGAATGATTCTCTTCGATGTTACTCTATCTGTATAAAAGGTCGCATTTTGCGTCCAAACGTCTTAGTTACCGCACTAAAAATTATACTTCACATCTGTGCAGTGACCACTTTACAACAACAATATATAAGTAACAAAATGTGTACTTTCTTAATATAGCCAAGCGTAGCTTTGGGCGAAGATGTTGACGCCAAAGATAATGTAAATATATTTTATGTAGCAGATAATCAATTTTTAATTCGATGGTTGCGTCTAATGATAAAAAAATGTTCCTACTTGATTTCAAAACCTCCATTTCTTATCCCACTTAGCACTAAGAATTTCGTGAATAAAGTAAAAAAATAAGTAGGTATATTTTGAGATTCATCCTGTAGATATAAGATTGTGTATCTCTGATAAAGGATTTTATAAACGGATAAAAAAAAGAAAAAAAATCATGGAATTTGATGAGAATGGTCGTAATCATCTCTCTTAATGTGCCCAAGTATAAATCGTATTGTTATAAAGTACCTTCCCAATCTGTTATGAAAATAAATAGCGTATGCCGATCGATATGTCTTATGTGAAATCTTAAGTGGGTACTCAATATTAAATTTCATATAGGTACAATCTGTTAAATAAAAAGATTGGTTCAACAAATCGCCTTGATTAGTAATAAATATTCTATAACTGAATATCGATTCTACCGTCGAAGTAAGAATTTGAATATACATACCTACTTAACGATAATACAAATAGAATAGGAAAATATTTTAACACTTGATACAGTTTAAATTATACAATATAAACAATAAAAAATGTTACTGTTACACCTAATCGTTACAATAAAATACAAAAAAAATAAAATGTAACTGTTTTGATTTTCTTTAAAGCTCAATTTTACTGACGTAAATCAAAGCGCAGAAAAAAGTTAATTTTCACTGTCCAAAATAAGAGTTAATTTTGGTAGGTACCAATTTAATATGCGTCTTTGAAACTAAATTCCATTTTAAATAAGAGTCTGACTCATTCCGACTACCGTTTATTCCATGGAAGCTTACTCCTGTAAGAACTTATTCCTGTAAGCTTACAGGCGTAAGCACGTGACCAGCCGATCACCACAGCAATCAGGGCATTGGTTTGCTCCCTGCAAACATTGCATACCTTTACCATGCATGGCTTTATCCATAAAAGATCTTTTATTTACTATGCTTTTCCCTCCTCTGGACCAATAACATTTAATTTGCCCTCCTTCTTGGTTAAGACATTTTCATTCCTCCCCCACTACTCTAGCATAGGGGTACCCAAGATGGCGATAATTCAGTGAAAACATTTTTACCACTTATAGACAGTCCAATGAACCAGTGTTACAAATTGACGGCAGTGGATTATTTAACACAACTTTCTTTCATTATATTCGTATTATTGCATCGAATTTCAGATGTGTAGATCCAATGCTTTCACTTGCGTCAGAACCTATTGGCCATAACAATATCGATTTACCAAGTAGGTATATAATTATTATAATTATCTTTCTCATAATTCATCAAAAACAAAATTAGACTATTTATAAATTACATAAAGAGTACATGCACCTTAACAATTACTGGTGCATAACAAACCAAAACTAACGTTTAGTTACTTGGTGATCGTGTAATATTTTATCACAGCCCGTTCAGTAAATAGTAAATTAACAATTATGTATGTAAACTATAATATAAAATCTATATCAAACTATTTCGAAACTATTAATTAATATTAGTAAGAGTAATAAACTTGATATGTGTTTTGTTCTGGCTCTCGATGTACTCAAGCTTGTCGTGGTCACGTTTGTAGACGCCTGCGAATACGTTGACGGTCGGATTACGTCCACTGAAAATTATAATTTATTACATGAATACTGTTTTGTTAATTTCATAATTCATTGGAAAAATTATAGCCTCTTCGGTTGCAGTTTGACCCATGTACCACCAGGTGAATTGGCACGTACAAATAAATTGATAAAAGAAATATGTTCGCGTATTACAGTGCGAAGTAAAACTTTTTTTATGATATCGGTAATTAGCTATTCGTGTTTAAGTAAACTATACAAAACTCAAAACCGCCATCTATAAAGAAAACACTTGCCACTCTTAATTTTAGAAATAGAATGGATTAGTTAGAAGTTTGACATTGTCTCAACAGATGGCGCATACATTATTAACATTAATAAAGTTCTATGTTCTCTTGTGTCACGTTGAATTATTACTCTCAGCGCAACTAAAGAAGTTTCACAACAAAAATATATAATTTAGGTAAGTTTCAAAAAAAAAACAAGTGATTATAACTACATTTTACTTGTACGTACATACCTATAGCAGTGTCATTCCTAAGGTCTGCGAACTTGTCCTCTATGCTTCTGAACTCGGGTATTGTGCTAACACAGGATATGTCAAGCCGTCCAGTCGCCACCAACTGTAGCTCTGACACCGTGACAAACAGGTCATGCCCGCGGTTGGGACGTCTGCCTTTATGCCGGCTCGTGCCAAACACTGCGTTGGATTCTTCAGGCTCTTTCAATTCGGCCATCTGTAACAGAGGATAGACTATTGTTAAAGTAATATAACTCACTAGTTTCCGCCGGCGGTTTGGCTCGTGTGGAATTTCGACTGTAATACCGTGTAAAAAAAAATAATTTATGGATTATACAGAAATGGGACGTACTTTTATATATTTTACAATAAAATTTAAACCATGTATAGTTTTATTAAATCAATCTCTAAAATATATTACGCGTGAAACCTAGCGACCTGTCGTAGGTGAGGTCCACAACACAAGTAGGTAAGGTGTAGAACAATTAGCATAAAAGTAATTTCCTTAAGCCCTGAAGCTTCAGTTAGAATTTTTGCAATGCTTATCTACAAGGCTGCGTGACCGACTTACTAATAATACGCGCGAATTTAAATCAATTGAATGTCGTCATCTATTACCCTAACTGACTTAATTTGTAGTGTACTCCTTAGAAATTAAGTGTACATTTTTATGATCTGTGCGTTATTAATCTATGGTTCATTTGGCACTTCGGTACTACATTATAATATATACGTACTTTGTGCAAATATGAAATATGGACGTATTTTTATGTAAACTAAAATAAACAGAAAAAAACCGTCTTGCCTACCTACCTACTGTGGTCTTGCGGTCTGAACTTAGGCGGGTAATACCGCGATATTTAATCGTAATTCCTAATACGCACGCCTCGAGATGGTTTCGCGGTTGTACCTACTGTTCAACGCTTGCGGAAATAAGCCCCAGGCGAAAAAAAAATCATGCGCAGGTTGGGGTCTAGATGACAAACCTTAAAGAGCTCTTTAGTGATAAGACCGCATGTTCGATTCACTTGTCTGTGCAATTATACTACGATGTACAATAAAGAGTATGATTGGCGATACGTAGAAAGAGACATTAGATGCGCAGAACTCGTTTTGATTTGCTTTTTGTTCTACGCATCTGTCTCTTTCAGATTCTTGCCAAGTTTCTTGCCCATGACTATACCTGGCTTTCTTTAAGACTGCACCCGGGTAATCTTGTTGCAACACGCGATACGTGTGTCAGAGCCAGCACTGGGGGCGGCGAACTGACGCTAGTTTCGTGCTCGTAAACCCGCTGCAACCTTCTGCCACTCCTCTCACCCATCGGGACGCGGTATTTGTGGGAATGGGCTGCAAGTTCGTCCATCTGAAATTATGTAATGAAATGAAATAGGTTGGTACATAAGTATCACATTTGTTGATAGGTACAATTGAGCTTTTTTAGAGAAGCTCCCCGATTTTTTTTAAATAAACTTTTAGACAACTTCGAACAACTGACAAAATAATGTAAGATTTTAGAGCAGCCCCTTTAGACAATTGTCAGAAACGTTAGTAGAATAGAATACTAAGTGTATGGGTATGACCATGTATGACATACACTTACGCGTAACGTCTACTGGCCCAGGTTCTCATGACAAGCGCTTAACAAAACGCGCACTTACAACTTTAAACAAAAACGCGCGTCAGCATGTGTACGTCAGCAAGAGAATCCAGTCTTAAAGTAGATAAAACAAGATAAACAATAGGATAAACAAAAGGTTATCATTATTGTCAGTTAAAAAAATATACATTTTATTTCTAGTAAATTACTTTGGTAAGGTTGCATAGTAAATACTTAAGACTTATGTTTACCTTTATTCCGTTAATAAACCATGTAATATGCGGCGCTGGGAGCGCAGGAGCGGTCGTACAGTTGACTCTGAGTGTTTCTCCAAAGCTGAGGTAGCGCGTCGGGAAATCGATTCGAGGATGGTGCTTTTGTGGATCTGTGGAAGAAGGTTAAACATAATTATCAAGTAGGGAAAATTTCTGAATCTGAGGTCAATCGAGGTCAGTGACTTTCCTATTCCCGTCCACAAATATTTCTCTAGTTTTATATAAATAATATAGCTTAAGAAGCGCTTTGTAATAATTTCAGATTTTTTTTTTTTTAGTTTTTATTCGACTTTCGTTATTAGTAAAGATTATTAAAATAGTTATTATTGACTATCTTTCTCCAATTTTTAAAAAATCCTACGTTGCCCTGTAAGTTCTGTTAGTCACTTAGTAGTATAATTGGCACGTGAGCTTATTGCCGAGTAAAGGGGGGGAATAATTATGAGCTTTAATGACAATATATTAAAGACGGCGGGGTGACGTGTGACGTCAGAAATCTCGGCAGTGAACTCGCGCGCGAACTAATCTAACTATAGATGTGTTTTAGGTGATACGAGTATAATATCTAGATTGCATATAAAATAAATAAATAAGTATTTATTAGGTACTTACAGTATTTTTGTAACAATCCTATCTCATTCTATTATATTATGTTTGTCCTGTTTATATCGCTATGCTACGAGAAATGGCACAAAGCTTAATTCGGATTTATTGCTCATCTTTTGACTGTAATTTATCTTGCTTTGTGAAATCGCCCGAGAGATATTGTCGTTAAATTAAAAACAAAGCGTCTATTATTTCAATTGTCAAAGATTAGTGTTTGAAATTAAAATACGCAATTAGAATCTATATTATTGTACGTATATTGCGAGGTATCGACAAAAAATGGTTTACTCTATAGATTCGATATTTAAAAAAAAGGATGAATTAAGAACAGTCAATTTTCTTTTTTTTACATAATATATTATTATACGAGTACATGTTTTATTTTACATAACTATATAATAATAAAGTTATATAGAATGCTGTCTTAAAGCACAGAAATCACATGCAATACTTACATACAACTAATTTTATTCAGTACCTATGCTATAAATTACAAATTAAGCCAGAGACTCCATACAATGTTGGCCAAAAAGCGAACATCCAAAATTAACAATTTAGAATACAAACTGCAAACCATAAACATATTTATTCAGCTACAAATTTTTCTTTATCCAATCAATGAAACTTGACACTCTGGCAAAAGCCGACGGGAATCCTAATTCACAGCCATCCAAAGCTACAAATGAGCTGACACCAATGACAACTTCTTCTCCACGACTTTTCACCACCAACGGTCCGCCTGAATCTCCCTGACAGATGCCAACACCCCCGTATCCATTCGTGCAAATGTTAGAATCTAGAACAGCATTCCCGTATATACGTCTACATTGCTGCAGTGTTATTATTTGGACAACAACATTTCTTATCTGGGTGTTCATAGAAGGGGTTGTAAAATCTCTGTACCTTCCATAGCCAGCTGCCCTTGCCCAGATACCCGTAAAATCGAAATCCAACAAAGCTCCATAGGGCAGCTTTATAGGACGAATGTCATGTGTTAAAGGTGCACGATACGGTAGGCGTATCATTGCAATATCATTGGCGAGAGTTCGTGCGTTATATCTTGGATGTAATGAAATTGCATAGGTTTGCATTCTTAACCCTCCATTGAATAAAAACTGTGATCCGAGGACGACTGTGAAGCGCCAAGCTTGAAACCGTCCATCATTCCAGCAATGAGCCGCGGTTAACACTCTTGTCTGTGATAGTAATGATCCGCCACACGCTGAAGGACTGCTGATTCCCCAAACGTCAATGACTAGCCCAGCCAAGTAAGGATGAGTATTGATATCAGCAACAACTCCTCCCACAATTTTTAATAGATCTTCGGACCGTTTGATTTTTTTCGCTTCTTCGATTCCAACTTTTTGATGCCACCCTGTGAAGTCGACATCGGCCTCAGATAGGTGTAAAGAAAAACACGAGAGAAGAACAAATGATATCAGTAACCGAGCCATTGCCGCTTCCGTGTGCGCACTTCTTATTGTTTTTACCAAGGACCACATGTGTATTTATACGATCGGTACTGCTTTATTTATCACATAATCATGTTTGGTATGAGCGATCGATCCACATATAATCTGGAAAATATTGCGACGATTAAAGGGGATTATCTGTTTTGATTATAAGATTGATATTTATTTATGTATTATGTTGTCACTTCTCTCTCCATCGTCATAGCATTGGTGATGTCTTTGATGTTCTTGATATCCATGAATGAGGGTAAGCATGTTTCGTTTGATCGTTTCCCGGTTATTTACATAAAAAAACCGGAGAAAAATGTTTTTGGCTCAGTGAGTACAATTTTATCAACATTATTTTATGCTAGTAGACATATTAAACGTACTAACGTAACCAAGTGGTAAAGACTAAGATTAATCTAATAGTAATACCATAAATGTACCATCGGAATAAGCTTGTTATTGTTTAAAGACCTCACGTCACTGAATCATTCTTTGTTCAGCCTTTTCAACACTATAAGCAGTTGAGGTTGCAGGTTTTAGCTTAAAAACGTATGGAGCTATTGGACGTTATGGAGCCGTCTATAACACTGACCCAAATCTTATATCATCAGTCTCCTCAGTGACAGGCCTAAACATACCTAATTAAAACAGTTTATAAATTATAATCCATATCATTAATATTCATATTGGTATTATTAACTTGCTATAAGCCTCTGTCTTAAACCGCGTTGGTAAAATACGTGCTGTAAAATACAGAAATACAAGTAACAGAATAAATGATGTATTGGGATTTACAGAAAGTTATCTGATATGAGCTTTAATCGGTGGATTAAAAGAAATAATACATAGAATGAAATGTTATCTGTTGCTTTAGAATTGCTCTTCGTTTAGTGTAATGACGTTAGTACAGGATTAAGTCGTAGGATTATTTAGATTAATTCGGTAGAAATTCGAGAAATTACTTTATTTTAAGAATTCGAGTATGATTGTTTATTTATTTTTGTTGCAGCAGGAAAACGTTGAAGCGAACTATCATCAGTATAATCTGTGACAGTAAAAAGGGGCCTGACGGTTTTCAATACTCTTCGAAGCATGGAGGCGTTCAAAAATATTTGCCACTAGCGGTTATTCATACGACTACTGACGGGACTGATCGTGCCCGCTTTTGCTTAATACGATAGATCGTTTAAAACTGACACGAATCTAGATTCAAATTACGAGATATAGGTCTACAAAGTATACATCTTACAGAGGCGAGACAACACAAAAAAGTTAATATGAATTTAGTGCTACCAATTTCTCATATTTTTTCCTGTTATTCAAATTTGAAAAATATCGCTTCTTTATGTTCACGTTGCAGACTTCTTAGTAAGTATTCCATTTTCACCTTTAATGGTCGTTGAACGCAGATATTTGTCTTGAAGAATTTTTGCGGCTTTTTCGGCATCACGGTTATGATTAATGACATTATTACGATATAAAAGGTAGCTTCGGAAAAACTAACTGGTACCTACCATGAAGTTGGTCTGTAATTTATGACTCCTTTAGCGCGATACAAATAATTCGTAATAATTTTATTCTTACAGTATAAAATTAAAATGAAGATCACAATAAATTAAAGACAAGATTATTAAGCTACTAAGTAATCTCGATGAACAAATCTTTATTAAAATTTGTTAGAAAGGTTATCATACGTATTGCGTAATATATAATAAAAAAAATAAAAATGTAGTAATACATTAACGAATAAAATAGTTAGGTAACACACATCTACACACTATAATAAAAGCTTTGTTCGTGTTACAACGAGACACGAATATCACAACATTAGATATGACTTTAATAAATATGTCAAGATAATGCGAAAAATATTAACATTCTCACGCAACTCACGTGCAAATATTAAATTCTCCCGAAAGCGGATAACTGTGGCTGTGTTACGTTTATCTTAGAGCTGGAGAACATTTGAAGATTCTAAATATACAACTTACAAGATTTTGAGCTTTCGTGCATATTTCCGTGGAAAATATAGGTTTTGTAACAAGTTCACAAGACCTACGAGTTTGGGAAAACGAATTTTCCAAAAACGTATTCTTCTCAATAAAAAGGTGCCACAATATTTGTTACTCGACCCGGGCTTGATAAATGATCTCAGAAAATAAATAAACCATTGCAACGTTTGCTCCGCAACGAGCACACTTTACACCCTTGTTTCTGAAACATTTTACGGGGAAAATTGATACCTCCTTTCGATTCGTGAATTGACTATCCATACCCGTTTGTCTTTTTCAACGTTTTAGTCAGATAGGTAGGTACCCTAACATTAGGTAGGTATCCTTTCGTTTTCTAACTATTGGACACTTTGTAATATATGGCTTCAGGTCAGTTCAGGTGCTTCTACCCATTAATGGCCTACAGAGCACAGGTCTCTCCTCGTAACTGAGGAGGCCTAGAGTATACACCATGTAGGAGTCAGTGGCCATCCCGAGTGTCGGAAGTTGTTAAAGCTCCCGAAGGCTTTCCGAGATGGTTTAACGTGCCCTTGGAAGCACGGAAGCGCTCTAGACATTATGTCACCATCCAACTATCGACCAGGCCGCTATTGTTTACCTCGGTGTCACTAGAATCGATGCAAGCCGTTGCTCAGGCTACGAGCATTTGAAGTTTTTTTTTTATGGAAAAAAGGTAGCAAACGAGCTGACAGTGCCACCTTCCCCTGCCGCCTATGGACACTTGCGACAAACTTTGGATAGAACAGTGTAATAATTGTCCCACTCGAAGTTCGTCACAGATGCGTTGCTACCCCTGGGGACAGATGGTCGCCTCTTATATGTATAAGTGTACCGGAATCCCAAAACACCCTTCAGACCGAAACACAATTGCTATATAGGCAATTATTTCACTGCAGAAATAGGTGGGGCGGTGGTCCTTCCCCGGGCGAACCTTACATGGTTCTACCACTTAGTAAGTTAAATTTCAATATACTGCCTTACAGTCACAGTCAAATGTAAAAAAAATCTATACTATACTTAGTTGTAATAGTCACTGTTCTGGCTTACAAATAGTATCTAATATATTCATAGAAATAATCTACATAGAAATAATACTGATGTTGCTCGATGAATAAAATGAATTATTTTATCCGAAAGATGACACAGACACCGTTGCACTGTGTTATGAACGCCAATGCACTTACAATATCAAGATTTGATCTGCGAGTTGCACGAACAATGCATAGTTGATCTGGTATGCAAAAGTATCCGTATTACTATTATTTTCATAATTATGTATCTAGAGCTTCTCTTTAAGTTATGTAGCGTACTCGTATTGCGATATATTCAGCAGTGATAGCCTAGTAGTTTGAACGTTGGGTTCTCTGATGCGAGGTCCTGAGTTCAAATCCTGCACGCACCTCATCTACCTATAAGTTATGAGAGTATAAAAATAAATTATCATATGCTACGGTGAAGGAAAACATAGTGAGGAAACCTGCACACTTAAGAGTTCTCCATAATGTTCTTAAAGGTGTATGAAGTCTGCCAATTCGCACTTGGCCATCGTGGCAAATCTGTACCCCTCACATTGTGAGAGGAGACCCAAGCCGAGCAGTGGGATAACTATGAGTTGTAATGATGTAACATCATATAAACTGGAGTGTATAAGAGTACATAGTTACTTATTATAGAAGTTATGAGATACAACATTGAGTTATAACATTATGACCAAATATGGTAGCATGACAATTTTATCGCAATACAATATTTTTTATTACTGAGTAAACCTAGCCTCACCGGACGGGTTAGAATGCAGAAATACATAATTACCAATGTCATGTTTGAACTCTTGAGTTCTGTAGTGGAAATGTTGATCTTGAGTTATGAATCAGGTGGGATTGTTGTGCAGATAATTATTCAGAGCATCACGGGATCACGGCTCAAATATAGTAAGATACCTAACATAAAGAATTTTTTTTTTATTCAAGTCACGTGAAGGAAGAATAATGGTTACAACACTGCAACTTGTTTAAATAATGTTGTCTTCCGTTTCTTGACATTTTCATCACAGACAATAGACGATTCATTACAAGCTACGTTAAGGAACTTGGTTCCAAAAATACCATCATCTTATCATCGTACAATGTTCGTAAACAATTTCAATAACAAATAATAAACATACTGTTATTAACTGGTTCTAAGGGAACTAAGAAGCCAAGGTTAGACATCAATAAACATTGTGTTTTGACTTAAACCAAAATAGATAAACTCATTGATGTTATTGCTACACAACTTCATTTACATGAAGATACCTAACATTAATCAGATATTGCAAATTTACAGCTATTAGGAATGTCCATAAAATTACAAAACTTTATTGTGCCGCCTATGTTTATAGATAAGGCTTACATAAATTAAATCGAGGCCTTAGCGTGATTTCATGACAAAAGCTTCGTTACAGTAACCCGGGGAGAGGCAAAGCGAATGAACGTTAAGGCCGCTATCCCACTGGGCGTTTTACGAGCGTTTGCGTTTTCCCAACGTCTGCGCAACGTTAACGTTGCGTCGA
>DWKA01000570.1:0-15867 GCA_018249155.1 Panoquina ocola ocola
GGTCGGAAATTCAATTAGTCCTATTTTAAATTTATTCTCCCTACATGACAAGTTTAATTGGAAGTAACGGGTATATATTTAAGCTAATTTTATTTGGGATATCTAATTATTGTAACGACTTTATAAAGGTTAAGGCTTGAGGTTGTAAACCTGCCCAGGTATGTAATGCATTATAATCCTTTGTAATTTCTTCTACTCTCGTAAAGCAACATTGAGAAATCGTGGTAGAAACAAAGAATAATTGTTACGCATGTTTGTTTTACCCGTACGATTAAATTATTTTAATTTTTAATTTTGTTAGTGATGACGAAATTCAAAATAAGTATGTATTCTTAATAATAATAAATAAATTTAATGTAAGGTAGATACAAGTATCTATAAATAATTAGAAATTATATAGAAGGCAGTACGTACGCATATAATCTCGTATTTCATAAAACTCCGAAAAAGGAGATGTAAAAACATAAAATGTCCGCCTAATCAAAATTACTGAGCAAAGTTCCGAATGAGACGATGTTGCGAGCAGCAGTAATAAATACAAGCGTATAATATATCACGAAATTAGAAATATATTGTTAGAGGGTTAAGGGTTATTACGGCAGAGCGATGTACATAAAGCTGTAACTTTCTTCTTATCTAAGCTTCTAATAAGCCAACAACAGATCTGTTTGACGTTGATTTATTTTTTTAATATGGTTATACTGCCCACCCACACTTCGCCTTGGAAAGAATTTAGTATAATATGCTGCACCTCTCCTATTCATCTTAGCGTGATGTTATGTATTATTATGTAGTCTATAGCCTTTCTCGATAAATGGGATATGTAACACTGTAACAATTTTTAAAATCGGACCAGTAGTTCCTGAGATTAGCGCGCTCAAGCTAACAAACAAAGAAACTCGTCAGCTTTATAATATTGTATTATGTAGATATCTAATAAATATGGAGAAATGAGAGCGTGAAACTCAGACATTTATTTGTTATTTGTGAAGCCACGTCGTTTACAGTTCATTGAGCTTTCGACAGCCAGTCGGAATCGTTTGCGTCGTGGAAAACAGACGTCTTTGTTTACGTTACACTTATTTACGGGCTGTTGGAGTTCGTTAAGCTATGATCGGCTTAAAACTCAACCTCCTTTCACTGTAAATTGAGAGATCTTCCATGAGAGATTACGCGATATTAGTGTGCAGTTAATATTTTTACCCTTCGAATTGGTCGGTCACAAAACATTCGGCTCGGATGAATTAAATGACTTGTCACATTAATGATAATGAAATTCACTAACAAATTTAAAATATACCGCTGTAGTTTATAGCACAACTTCGTGGCCTTATTATTTCTTTGATTAATTTGTTCAGATTCAATTATCGTATTGTGAAAGGTATCTTGTCGGTTCGATCTACGGTAACATGGGCGTTTCCAATCGACACATATGTAATTTGTTCCATACACCATTAAATATCTGGTAAACCATCTTATCTGCTGATACTATGAGCTTATTAATGTAACCTTGAGCGAGGCAGCGGAGCGGAGAAACGGATAAATATTAACCAATAGATTTTGTTGATTTTGGAGGAGCGGAAATTTTGTGCAATCCTATTGGTTAATATTTATCCGTTTGTCCGCTCCGCTGCCTCGCTCCGCTCCGGTTGACAGGCACCCTTAATCACCTTCTGAGCCTTTATGATAATGAAGTGACGTCATTATGTTTGGAACAATTTGAAACTAGATTATTAATTTCCTCCCCTCAGTACCTACATATTGTCCGTGATTATATAGTTTCGTATACATACATAATATAGTTTCGAATGAAGCAATCTTGACTTGTTTGAAACTTTGTGCTTATTCTAGAAACTTAAGCTTGTCATCACTTAGTCTGCCTCGGTCCAAGTTGTAACAGACTGTATTGGCAAAGTTTAAAGAGGATTTAGCTACTTTATATATTTCGAGATATCGCTCATGATTGCTACGATTAATAAGTCGTCAATTTTTTTATCGAAAATACGATATCTGAATATTGAAACTTGGTTTGCAACGCTACTGGAACGATCTTCCAAATTGAACAAGAGATTTAAGATAAATCCCATCGACTGATGTCGAAAGTGTTGATGTTTGTCGGAAGCATTCGGGCAGTACAATATTTGTGAAACTTGACTTAAGTTCTCATTACCCCACTGAAATTTATCAAAGCATTGAAATAGCATTCATACATAAACAATCAAGTTTAAATCGCGCAGAGTAATGGTGCGTTTCTGAATATCGTTCGTGTAGTTTGTCACTCTGTTACCTCTGAATAATATAGAATTTAAAAAGCAAAATATTTTTCATAGTCACTGACTTAAATAAATAAAATATTGGTGAAGGGCGTTGATGAATGGTCGTGTAATAAATTGGTCTGTATGCAGTAGTGAAATATTTTTTGTATGCAGTGACATGAACCTTAAGTGAGTCGTTAGCGCTGTGCTTAACACGCCATCAATCATTTTAACTACAGAATGCATTTGACGCAAATTGACTTTTATTCCCGTTATTTTACGCCTTGAATATTGAAAAACGATACGTAATATTGAACTAATTTACACCACCAGATATACTTACTAGTTGCTCTATAGATACGGCAACGATAGCCTCGTAAATCCTACTTATATTTGAACGTTAAGCTCTTTTATATATTTTATACTCCTCGTTGATCCAGTTTTCTCTACGGACAATAGCAGATACAAGTCTCAGTTGCTAACTTTGAAGAACTTGAACGTCTTACAATTCAAGCAAATTACAATTTTGCGTCAAATGACGCAAAAGTCAGGAAATCCTGACTATATTTCAAACGATTTCTCGCCTTATTTTTAATTACCATCAAAGCAGAAAATCCTTGTTCCCATAAATAAGTTGTTGAGACACAAAAGACGATTTTTTTAAGTGTAATGAAAAATAATGCTTTTTTGCACTAAAACGACAAATTCACATTCAAAGAGTAGGTACCTATTTATGCACTAGTTAATTCGATTATAAGGAATCCTTGCAATTTCTGTCATTTCGACCTCGCAGAATTTAAAATCGTAAGCGGAACATATTTAGACTTCAGCGGACCATTGGTTGGGAACCATTGGTTTAAGCGGAGCATTATCGTAGTTCGTTGCAAAATTGTTCCGTTCTATTATATCATAATAATATCATGAACAATTTAATTTTGTTAATGTAAAATCCATTTCAATTTTATAACCCGTAATCATTTATTGAGTTAATGTGTTCAATAGCGAGTATTATTCTCGTAACTAACAATTTGCCCACTCATTATGGCAAGTAAATGAAAACTGAAAATTCAAAATGAATTGGTAGCATAACGAATATTTACACAATTTTAATATTTAATAACATAATATAAATCATATACGCACCACTAAGTTTCAAAAAGTGATGTGTGTATTATAACTTAATAATTGTTTACTTCGGTGAAGCAAAACATCGTGAGGAAACCTGGCACACCTAAGAGTTCTCCGTAATGTTCTCAAAGATGACTGAAGTCCGCACTTGGCCAGCGTGGTGGACTATGGCCTGTAGTCCTCACATTGTGAGTTGAGACTCGAACCCAGCAGCTCCAAAGTTGGACAATTATCTGTTGTAACAAAGAGCGCGCGAAAGCAACATATTATTGTACGCAATTTATAAAATTAAGGAAATAAAATCTTAATTAGTGTCAATGTGAAGTAACCCTTTGTTGAAATGAATTTCTGTATAATTTCAACCGCAGAGCGAGACCCATTAATTAGCTAATTAGCGAGAATTACTAGACAAGATTCTGCTACGGAGTAACTTATTATGCTTTGATTAAAGTTTTTATTTAACTTGAAGTAATGAATAAAAAAATCTCAATTTTTAATTAGAACGTGCGATTGTCGAGTTGTGCTGCAGAGTTAACTGTGACATAAAAATCTATATGTCACCAGATTAAAGCTTTATTCCCCTTTTTACCAAACTAATCTTTTGCAGTTTAGCCTCTTCGTGGTCCATTACAAGGTTCTTTCTTGATAGGATAGGACATATATCACTGCCTTCTTATTTTGTCCATAATCTAATCATATTACAAACTTTCAACCCCTTGATCTGAAATGAAAAATCACTCGTGAAACGTGAATGACGTAAACAAAGTTTAAAAAAATTAATATTTTTTCTACAAAGAGGACATCCAAAGGGTTCTTGAGCAAGAAAATGTAGCTTTACCACGGTACTTTCCTGGATTTGTTAATAATCTGGCACAAAGAGATGGGATTTGGCCCACTAAAGCGTCTCCAACGTCGGTAGAGGATGAACAAACACTTTCACTACTGGATCTTGTGTAGATTCAATAGAATGGCTTATGGAATCTTATGTCCTTTGTAGGTTTAGGTCTATTTGTTGCAAACGTATTGAGTTTTCCAATGTTCGCAAGGATGTTATCTCGTCGATTTTTATTATTTAGAAGAAACTAGAGGCTATTTACCGGAGGAAACTTTCATAGGACGATCCTGAATTACAGACAATTTTTATTTAATAGTCATCTATCTATCAGTGATAATGAATGCGTATACAAATTCAAAGTCAAACTTCACAGAAAATTACGTATAAATTTTTGAAATAGTATTCGATCGCATTTGTTTCAATCAAAAATATTGTTGGCAACGAGCACTATTCTAAGAAACGGAACTCGAAATTATGTATTTCTTTTCAAAGATTTTATACTTCAGAAATGTTTATTGGGGTGTTACATTGTAATAAATAATGTATAATGTGACCTGCTAAGTTTGTGTAAAAATGTACCTATAATTAGATATTGCTTTAATATGTACTTTTGATAGCAGAATCAAAAGTAAATGCAGATTTAGCTCTATCTGCATTAGCGATTCGATGCCTAAACGGTCGACCAAAATGGTTAGATTAGATTAAGCTGACACGACCAGCCTCGGGGACAAGTCAACCTCTTATTTTATAAGAGCTACCAAAGTTAGCGTATTTTCCAGAAGCCTACAAATATATTTCGCCTAACTTACGGTCCAATCTGAGACCTAGTTTAATCTATTTGTGATATTTTATCGCTTGAACATTTTTGCAAAGATTTAAAAAGAATTCCTATTCTGTTCTCGACCTGATAGCGTTTTATGTTAGTAGCGAAAGGTACCTACTTATATTATGTTCTCCCGCGAAGTTTTGATTTGTTTTGCCATTGTGACTTTCTTGTCTCATGTCGTAAAGTAGATTAGGTTATGCCCGTAATTCAACAAAGCAATGTAAATACTCTGTTACTACTGTCGATTATATTATGTCTATTGGTTACTATTGAATGATAATTAGATAGTACTAGGTAGCCTATTCACGATTAAATTAAAGCAGCACTATGACTTTAGAAATTATGAAAATCTAATTTGAGTTATGACTATTTGATATAATTATACCTAAATCTTTACAACGTCACAATGAGTTATTCGCCATCTCGCCCGATAAAAGCTCGTCCGATCAGGCGACTTGGCACCTTTTAAATACACCTAATATTTCTGTCGTCAACTCGCACACTCGTACAAAGTACAGTTAGGTTAAAAAATGTACACTAAATTTTAAAAACGACTTTAAATATAAGGAACATAACTCGTTATTTCAGGAGCGCCTGAGTTCAGAGGAGATAACGCGGCTGAGCGATGTACGGAATCTGGTGAACCAACTGTATGAAGCTCTGAATGTTCGTGAACACCAAATCCGCAAGGAGCGAGAACTGAGGTCGCAATTAGAAAAACTGACAGCAGAACTGCAGCCATTGGAAGAGGTATGATACATTTAAGAATAGACAACAACACTGTGCTAAATAAAGTTGCTGTTAAGATTATGTTTTATGTCTTTGAGGCATTAAATCATGGAGGAACATCAAGTAGTCTCTGTTCTCAGTTCTGTAAACTAAGACTCTATCAACCTCCGATATACTGTCTTCCGAAAATCATTTTGATATATTTCGATAGGTAACACGGTTCAAAGCTACTAATCAAAGCTTTAAATCATTGTCAGTCGGATTAACAGTTTCAATTAAATTAACATCGACTGCTTTTAGCTGTAGTGACGTCTTTTCGTGTTTAATTTAGAATTGGCGCTGTTTGCTATTTATATTAAAACCTTGATCTACCTAATTTGGTACCAGTAGGTTCATCATAGTTAAGACCAATTTACCAATCACCAATTTTACGTTCTAGAAGCGCATGTCTCTGGAAGTGGAGGCCACGCGTCGTACGTCAGCGCTCACGTGGGTTGGTCTGGGCCTCATGGGTGTCCAGTTTGGAGTCCTGGCGCGCCTTACCTGGTGGGAATACTCTTGGGACATCATGGAACCCGTGACTTATTTCGTCACTTACGGCACCGCCATGGCTGCGTACGCTTATTTCGTATTGACCAAGCAGGTGAGAATACTGATTTCTTTTTTTTTTATTGGGCCTGTTACTGTTTTTGGGTTTTGGGTACTTTCTTGGTAAGATATTCATTAAAATCTGTGCTTAGGAACTTTCTGTCAGAATACTTTATTTTATGTACATAACTTCTAAAACTTTATAAACTTAGTATGTACTGAATTGCTTTAAAGTTCTTAATAAGGAAATCTTTGTTTTTCTTCAAAAGACTTCCTGGAAACAATCATGATATCCCTTTTATACCACAAACAAAAAAATATTGGAAAAGATTATTTCATGCGAAGAACTCTAAGTAACGTTATTAATAATTCATATTTCAGGAGTACGTGCTTCCGGATGTAAAGGACAGGCAACATCTCCTCGCTTTGCATAAAAAGGCGAGAAAAATCGGCCTTGATATTAACCAGTACAATTATCTTAAGGATGAGGTAAGCATAAATAGGTTTATTAGCATTATTATATTCTGTTATCGATTATTATAAATGTTGTTTAACTTTTAATTCTACGTGATCGATGCGTTGTATTCCTATTAGTCTAAGATCCCAGAGCCGCCAGACTTTACTTATTTCTGAAGTAACGAATTTCACAGAATAGATTCTTCTGTATGTATAGGGTTATTCGTTATTTCAAATACAAGGCCGATTGAGGGATATGAGAAAAAAGTTGAGACGTCTCAGAATCTATTCTGTGAAATTCGTTAGTTCAGAAATAAGTAAGGTCTGGCGGCCGTGGGATCTTACTTTATATGGTGAAATCCGATGTGACTTAAAAATCAAAAATAAATCCCTAGTGAATTCAATTTAAAGTTCATATTTAATGCTGTTTTTAAAATCACTCATAATAACGTAGACGCTTATTTTTAATAATTAGGTAATATCCAAATATGCATTTTGTCGCATTTGTTAAATTAGTACCTACTTTAAGCATTAAACTTATTCCACTTATCTCTGGCTTAAAACATCTTATAAAGAACAAGTTTAATCAGACCTCTACTTTCTCTCACATTCTTTTAGATCGACAAAGTGCAGAAGGATCTAGCTCGTCTCCGCGACCCTCTACACATCCATCTACCGACAGGATACGTCGAAAAAGATGACGACAAACGCTCCCCTCTTACCAAGATCAAGGATATGCTAGAAGAAACTACCAAGAAGATGAAGATTACGTAATGACCGCTTATGACGTCATTCGACCCCGTATCTGGTGTCATTGCAGGTTCGTAGTAAATCTCATTTGACGTGTTGTAATACGCGGATATATTAAACTGTAAATAAGTTTTTTAAATGTAATGCGTAGTTACGAGTTTTGGGGGTTGTACCTGTTGTGACCGAAAAACATGTGATTGGGTAGAAAAATTGGTATAAAATTCAAAATTTGTGAACACACATTGCGTTTAAAAAATAAATTGTTTCCGCGATATCAGTCTGATATTAATCATCTGGGTTTACTCTGTGAACTCACGTTAAACATATGTGAATATAAATTCGATTGTGCAAATTAAATGCTATACGATTAGTGAAATATACCAAAACACTCTTTAAATATAGTGTTGTGTAAAAATCATTCTTTAACTGCAATGACACCAACGATTTTGTTGCGATATAGGTACATATAGGTTACGGTTGTAATATATTCCTCTAGGAATAGAGCTTGTTAAATTGTATTACCGTTGCATTTCTACCGTTCACAGAAATTAGATATGCCATATAGTTTGGTAAATCTTGTGTTACCTGAGACAATCCTTATATTGGGTGAATATTAACTTGGTATTTGTAATTATTACTCCCAAATCTTGCAACATAGATCTTGAAGTTGCTATTAGTTGAAATGCATACAATATATATAGCACCATAATTATTATCTAAATAATATATTAGGTATTATACACAACATTAAGATCATGTATCACTGAGAAACATGTTCGTAAATACTGTTCAGATACAAAATCTACGTCTCTCGTACAACTTAATAATATTTTTGATTTTTTTAAGTTTGCGGTAAATACAACGTGGTTCACTTATAAATACGGCAGTAGTATGCGAAGAGAAAGGATTGTTTTAATACGTACTATGAACGGAAAATTTCATACATTGTTTTCAAGTGAATCACCTCTTTATTTCGTGTATGACCAATTACCACTCTTTTGAATAAGTTTTTGGCTATTGAGACCCACCGGATGATATATAGAGATGAAATCTAGGGTGGTAAAGAAAACTAACCAAGTGTGTACCTCTGATTGATGATTTTGACTTTTGGGCGCTCACATTATTTATAACATCTCAGGTGTGTATAAAGCCCCGTATTCATGGTAAACATTTGTTTAGCAACAGATGTTTACGCTCGCCGGGCATCAACTCCGCAACACGACGTGATCTATACTCCGCAACACACATGTTGCCCACAATATGCTGACAGCAACTCTGCAACATGTTTATGCAACCACGTTGCTCAACAAAATGTTTACCATGAATACGAGGCTTAATAGTTACTCGCCGCAGCTACGACGTTATCCCGTCAGCTTTCACATAAAGAAAATAATTAACCTTTTTGCCGCTCCGCTCTAATTAGCAGTGTGTGCGATTTTTGTGGAAACTTGGAGTACTGCCGCGACAAAATTCGGTGAAATTTTAAAGCACTGACTGTACTTTGTTTATGGAAGACATTTTGGTTATTTTAGTAGAGCGAGCTCATGTGTTTTTGCGATTTTTTTGGGCAGGTAAATGTTCTGCTAACAGCCGTTAAATTTTTGATGTACCTACTCTCCGCTACCGCTACCTATTTAAGAGTTAAACCTGGCACTTCTCGGAAACTCCTTGAAAGCGAATAACTCTATTACTTACTAAATTATTTTTATGCTATAAATATAGCTTAATAAAATATGCTGTTTGATGGTAAAAAACGGGTCCGACTGCTTTATGTACTACGTATGTATGACGTATGTACTAATGTACTCAAGAAACTGAATATGTAACTTGCGTTCACCCGTCCATTAGGCTATTCTTAGATATACCAATTTTATTTCTTCATCTAAATACGCCAGATACATCGAACGTATAATTCTGTCTCAACTGAAGCGCAGCGGGCCAAGTTATATAATAAGGCCTCAATGGTCCGTAATCCGCACGATAAAAGCGCAAAGTTTGGACGTTTTTTGCGGGACTTAGCTCCAGGTGACGGGCCGTCAGGCGATTTGAAAAATTGTTTTCTTTGATAAGGAGCTTACCTTTGCCCCGGGGACTCCCCCCACACTGTAAGATGAAGCGGTCATGTGGACTTACACACTGTAACAGACATTATACTATAAAGTCTACATTACACTGTAATGTCTATTACATCGACGTGTACGTTTAGGTTGACTGTTATCGATTGTACCTCTATTAGTCTCGGCTACATTTACATAGCTCTATATAAAAGTTAGGTTTATTTTAATACATTTCATTAATATGCATTTTTATTTTAGGCTTGTGTGGCTCGTGCCACTAATAGCTTCGGAACAAAAGCATTTGTGAAATCTTGCTTCGGAAAATGTCTCCAACCTTTAACAGTTTAGCGGAACTAAACCATAGTAGAAATTAACAAGTATGATATTAACATACGCACTGAACACGTGTGAGTGAGTACCCCGTATGTATGCATTATCGCACGCATACATTCACAAAATTTAAAGCTGCTAAAGGTGCGACAGTTGTAGCGCGCTTCACCACAGCGCTGCAGATCGTAATCCTTTGTATATACCAACCTTGACTACGTATTATTAATTATTGAATAAACTATAAGCGACAGCCCTACTTTTTTGGCTACTATCGCTCGCTAGGGGTTCTAGTTGGCCTACTCATTCGTCTGTGCTACGACTAAACGAAGTGCCAAACGTTGGGATCAATTTATCGGCGGCGTAAGCGACTCGCCGATGGCATGACACGATCTAAAATATCGAGGCGACGGCGGCGTATCTTTTGTCTAATGACTTGTAAATGTTTTAATGGAAAAAGTTGAAATGACCAGCTTTCAATTAGTTCATAATTCTTCAACAAAGCCTCTAATTGAAGAATCATTGGAGAATTATTGGGTGGGGATTTTGCCGCGGTCCGTGTCCCGAATCGATTTCAACGAAGGTTCTAATAGTCATTTGAAGTTTTAGAATTTATGTGTAACAGTAATGGTTATTGATTTAACCTCATATTGCGGGAGACCCGAGCCCAGCAGTGGGACAGATATGGGTTGTGATGGTGATGATGATGAATTGATTTATGTCTGCATTAGTAACTATTACTAACTAGACGATTACTATTACTTTCGACTTACAGTCAAGCGTCTTTCTGAGTATCTAGAGGAAAAAAATCATCAACAATCCTTTATCTTCGTAGCCTTATTTTTGCCGCTGATGTTTTTCTTGCTTTATAAAATCTATATATATAAAAGCGAAAGGTCACTCACTCACTCATCACGAAATCTCAGAAACTACAAGTGCTAGGAGTTTCAAACTTTGCATGCAGGTTCTTTAAGGACGTAAATGCTCACTAAGATAGGATTTTATGATATTATACCCCTAAGGAGGTTAAATAGGGGTTGAAAGTTTGTATGGAAGTGACATTTTTTTCCCGAAGCGAAGTGAGGGCGGGCCACTAGTATATTATAATAAGATTATTAAAATAACGAATATTGAGGAGTATATCCTACTAATATTATAAATGGGAAAGTTTTTATGTTTGTTTGTTTAGGTATTTGTTACTCCTTCACGCAAAAACTGCCGAACCGATTTCCATTAAATTGGGCACGCACAGATAGGGTAACTTGGATTAACACAATGACATAGGATAGTTTATATCCCGGTAACCCCGCGGGGTCGGATCGCGGATGGTAACTAGTTCAAATAAAGAAAACTGTGTCAATTTATTGAAATTAGACTTGTATTACAGTTGAATATAAATTAAATAAAAAGAACCATTATAATATTGAAACTTATTATAAATACATTGAGCCATATCATTACGTATAAAACCAGAATTGGTACCAAGCGACGTAACACTCCGACAGTAGCACGAATGAGCAAGTTCGAATCCGGGACCATAAAAGCTCATCAATCGGGCACTCGTCGATGCTAATCGGTTCCGTACTAGTGGTGTCGCAGTGCGGGGGAGAGCGGGGATGAGGGGGTAAAGTGGTGTGGGGTAGAGAGGGGTACAGAGGGTCGGCGGGGGTCGGCGAGGATCTAATTCGAACGTTGCAGCGAAATGTTATTGGTGTTAAACCCGTTCTGGAAGCCGTGATCTGTCACCAATCGTAGGTTACTTTTGTTGCTGTCCGTACACCGCGTGCGAATGGACACAGTTTTGGATATTGGATATTAAGTTTTTTATATTGTTACTCATTCACCGACTAACCTTGTTTCGAACGAGGACGTGTTACGAATGAATTGAAATGTCAATCATGTGCATTCCTACGAAGTTACAACATATACGGATGCTAATTAATGTTAGGATCTGCTTTTTGAAGTCAATCTTGAGTCAATCTTTACTGGTCGCGTTCGTAAACAAAAATTCAAGATCCTTACATACCTACGGGAGCATCAAATGTTATTAATGTTAGTTATTAGATACTAATTAATTGAAAACCCAATTTAAAATACATGTAATAGTTCGCTGTTATCAGGTTTCTTTAAGAAGAAAGTAATTGGTCTGCGACTGAATGTGAGGGCATTGTCCCGTAAATGCTAAAGCCATACAAGGGACCATCAATTGTATGAAGACCTATTATAATTATATTATGATTGATATCATGTGTGATTACATGCAACCTTCTTCCAAAGACTATTAATAACGCCTCAGCATCATTTCCATAAAAGTTCTTCATAATCATCATAATATACATATTATGTAAGCCCAACATGCCTCTGTTGGGCCATCATAACGTGTAACTATCCTTCTATTGGGCTTGGGTCTCAGCTCATAGAGTAAGGAATACAGGTTATAGTATATCTTGGTCAAGTGAGGATTGGCAGAGTTTGACTTCGAGAAAATTATGAAGAACAGTTGTTCAGGTTTCCTAAAGATGTTTTCTTTCAATAAAGTAAAAAACAATTCCCTTGGAATTGTCTATTCTGTTTTTATTTTTATATTTCTCAATCCTAACACGACAAGCTCGCACAATAAAATGAAGATTACCGGAAATCTATAAGAAATTGGTTGCACTATGCAGTTTCTCAAAACAATTTGCGGTAAAACATTGTATTCGTAGTACAAAGTTCCGTTGAAGAAAGTGGCCGATTTACTGCTGAAAGTAAGAGTTGTTAAAAGTTTGACTTATACCAATGTACATAAATAAACTCTGGTTATAGGAACAAAAGTTTTGGATAAGTTCACCCGTTTAAAAATACTACTTCAATTCATCTTTATTAGGTGCTAATCAAGTTCCTTATTGTTTTTTTAGGAAAAAAAACTTTGAATTATTCTTCATAATTTAATATTGATTTATATTTAATGTATAAATATAATATAAATATAAATGCCCCATGGGCGGCAGGGGAAGGTGGCACTGGCAGCTCGTTTGCTACCTTTTTTCCATAAAAAAAATTGTATCTAATTGAAATGAAGTTAGATCAATGAATATTCACTTAAGTTTCATTGAAGTCACTTTTAAAATAGTCATAATCTTATAATGAAGTTATAAAAGGCCAAGAAAAAAAATATAATTTATCTACTTTTAATTTTATTATACAGGGTGTTGATCACAATCTTTAACTAATTTTACTTTGTGAAAAATAAATCTAAATTACTTCCTCTATCATACATTTCCAATCGCGCTCTAAGACGTAGCCGTGGTATTGCCAGTAAAAAGTTGATCCAGTGTAATTAGCAGGTCGCAAGGGACGGTATTGTTTGTCAAAGGGTGAGGACCGGGGCGACGGGCCCGGCCACCGGGGCGACTGGGGACCGCCGGGGAACCACTTTGTTCGGCTGTCTTCAACAGGATAAAGGGCAATGATTAAACGTCAGCCTAAGAATTGTTTAACTCAGTGCTCAGGGTACTTTTGTGTTGCTTATTGTTCATTGAACATTTATGTACTTTTACTAGAGCGAACGTTACACGTTATAAGCATTGCTTTACTTTATATTCATTTTAATGAATAAAATTTATATTATGTATATGTTGCAGGGATATAATAAAAACAGAAATTTCGTGAATTCCCTAAGCGATTTGATCAAGTACGGAGGATGTTAATATAACAACCTAATTTTATGTTTTCCCTAAACAAATCTAGTGAAAAAAATACCCGAAGTAATCTAGAAAAATGATGAAAATACTGCCATCTTATAATCATATAATAATGTAACTACATCATATTTATGTGGCTATATTACATAATGTCTTTGTCACAAATGTTGACGGAACCCCGCCTTGCAGGTTTCCTATTTCTGCGTTCATAAAATAAGAAACCTTACCAACTTCAGTCTTACAAGGTTTTCTTTTATGGTGGATGGGGGGATCCAAGAAAAAGGTTCAGGGCAAAACCTTTCTAAGCAGTTGTAATTGGGCATGTAACTACATATATATACAACTATACATAATTTATCACGGCGCCAAAGTGATGTTCTGTTATAACATGCTGGAAACAACACTTGCTTAGAATAGTCTTTCAAATAAAATCATCTCCTATTGCCTTACAGATCTAATGACTGCCTTGTCGTACATGAATGTACAGATCGCGCGCGAGTTGATTGCAGTCGGGGCCTGATGTAAAGGGGGGAGCATAAATAATTTTGAGCTATAATAACACTATATTAAAGACGGCGGGGCGACATGCTCCCCCCTTGACCTCAGGCCCCGACTGCAATCAAATCGCGCGTGATCTGTAGATAGAACATTGTCGAAAGATCGTCGCAACATTCGGCTTCAATATCTATTATTAACGCTGAATGATTTTATCAAGCGACGGGTATTGAAAATTCTTTACAGAGACTGGTTGTCATATTGTAGGTATAATATTGTGACGTCGTTTGCTACTTGATCTTGGATCAATTTTATATTTCAACAATATTTAAAGGTATAGCCAAGAAAACAGTTAGTTAAAATGTTGAAGAATTAAGTGTATAATTATCAATTCCAACGTTATTTCAAAGTTATTTTGATAACTGTATAAAAATAAAAAAAAAGTCCGACATGCGAATTATTTATTTATTAATTGTATAGGTCATATTTAATAATCTGAGTTGTACAATGTACAACCTTCCGAAAGTTCTATTGGTGTATTTCAGTATATACTTTTTGGGACAACACAACTTGAAAGCTACACTATGTTAAGACCAAGACCTCCTACCACTAGCTAGCTTCCCCAATCGCCCGGGTATTTACACAGAAAGCTTTTAAGCTTTTTTTTTAAATATTTTTTCAGGCTCATTAGTTATTTAGGTATAATTGGCACGCGAGCTTATTGCCGAGTAAAGGGAGGGAGCACAAATAATTTTGAGCTTTAATGACACTATATTAAAGACGGCGGGGTGACGTGTGCGCGCGAACTATACCTATGAATATTTTACGACAACAATATTAAGCTGTAGAAGCAACTCCAAACAAAAAAATTACACCAGAATGATTAATCCGTATCTCCCAGTAATGATTGCTCCCGTGTAAACGGATAACAGAGCGAACTATTTGCTAATTATAATTCATATATTCGGAACTGCTGATGGACGTGCAATGTGTTTGAAATGCTTTCACGTTTTCGAGTTCCCACACGCTATTTATAAATTTACTCGTCGAGTACATTTACGGAACACTTGTGCACATTACGCCCGAGCAATAAATTATATTATTTAGGGCTTTATGTTTATGATAGTTAAAACTAACTACTTAAAGTAAATAGTACATTACGATACGCGTGCGTAAAGTAGCTTATTTTTGCACGGCGCGAAGTTAGCGCACGAGCGTTAGAGAGGTTTATGTCATAGTGTGCTATAAAATAAATTATGATAACAATAACATAAATGTTTGTTACTATACATAAGGAGTTGGGGATGTTTCAAGCGATTTAAGTTATTTTTCTAGCTTACATGGATTTTTAATGGACATTACTATTTTACTGATATCTATAGTTGGTTGTTGTGAATTTAACTGTAATTAAAATTATAAAAAATGTTAACTATTCATATATTCCATAAAAAAAATGAATCCGTTATAAAGCGTTCTAAAAGAAACTGCAAAATACGGATAGATACAACGATCACACATAATCACACACACACGCCTTGCACAAATTACAAACACAAAATACAAACACAAAGTACAAATATAGGTACAATCAGCAAAATAATTCTATAAACAGATTATACGAAGTACAGATTAATACTAACGAGTATAGTCTATGACGGACCTGTACACTTATTTATTTTTCCGTGTGTACCTATACAAGCAACATGCAGATTGCAACAACCATCACAAACGTTATACT
>DWKA01000571.1:0-15838 GCA_018249155.1 Panoquina ocola ocola
AACCTAAGATGGTTGCAAATGTATGAGACTGATTATAATTACAATAAATAAAGATTTATGATTAAAAAACAAAACACCCTGTCATTTTGTCCGTATTTCCCCTATCCGGAGAGTATTCAACGGAGCAAGGAATAACGGTTGTCTCAAATCCACCGCTCGGGTGAGTGACGGGAGCACCGCAATCCACTTATCGACATTTCTCATGATGAATTGATGGGATCTGCCGACCACAAGATTACGCAAACCAGCGTCGGTTTGCGGTGCCGCCTCAGCTAATAATCGGATTTTGTCCCGCAATCCCCAATCGCTGAAAGCCAAACTTCGAAACAATACACTTATATTATAAACCTACTAATATTATAAAGCTGAAGAATTTGTTTGTTTGTTTGATTGAACGCGCTAATCACAGGAACTACTGGTCCGATTTGAAAAATTATTTCAGTGTTAGGTAGCTCATTTATCAAGGAAGGCTATAGGCTGTATAACATCACGCCACTAGTTGTAGCATACTTTGGATTATACGTTTCTGGAAGTCTAAGTTGTGCTACTTTATTTATAAACGAAATTATAAAAAAGTTTGTGATTTTTTGTTAGCGTAATTAATTAATTATTATTCATCATTTAAAGCATGTCATCTTAAATTGATGGGTTTCCTTCTACGCGAATACCGAGGAAGGATTAATACTCTTCGCACGTATCTATGGCAAATTTATTTATTACCACGTGTCTTCCAGCTGGAGAGATTTCGGCTGTTCATTCATTACATACTGAGATACTAATTATATCTCTAAATTATCACACTATTATTACAATAAAATGTCAGTTTATAATAGTTTCATTTGAGTTCTCCGTGAAGCAAAGTACCTAGATAGAAGAAATATTTAAAAGCAAAACATTTTCTGAAACAATTTTAAGCTCCGGCTAACCAGAGACGATTTGGGTGAAAAAATTCTAGCGAATTCCTCTTGAATTTTTGAAGCTCCTGAAATACGGGGCTTAGACGAAATTAGTCGTCTGACGCGACCACAACACGAGATATAAATTCAGACCTACACAAAAGGGTTTTCGCTGTAATTTAATTAAGGTAGATTGCGCCCAACGCAGGATAAGGGTTCTTGCATATTAGATGTTACATGTTTTTGAATACATTGCATGTCAGATGTTACGTGTGAATGAATACATTGCATGTCAGATGTTACATGTTTTTAATACATTGCATGTCAGATGTTACATGTTTTTGAATACATTGCATGTCAGATGTTACATATTTTTGAACAGTGCGTATTAAATGTTATTAATATCTACATAAATATATTCGAATACTTTACAAATTTCCAAAGCCTGTTTCAGCACGTCGTTGTTTTTGTTAATGACGTGTAAAATAACACAATTTTATTGAATATAACAATGTACCAAATATTACAGTAATGAATCATTTAATATAATTGTTTTATTTTATTTCATTGTGTTACAATTATAATTAACAATACGAACAAACAGACAATTTAATAATATAAAGTGATATTCCAGTATGAACAGCCCTTTAGCAGGGTACATCACCCATTCCGAGGGATAGCCTAAACATCCTTAATTGGCCGGGCGGTTTCAGACATTACAATTGCTTGAACACGTCAAAATTACTACACGTACCCTGTTACTAAACTAGTGTACCCTATACTAGTATATCCTGTACTAGTTTCGTATTATATTACATCAATTAGTTATCTTAATAGCCTTTTACAAGTGTGTTTCAACGCCGCCTAATTAGTTGATTTATAGTCCAACATTAATTTATAATAGGTAGATACCTAATTAATAAAAAAAATATGTTTTTTTGGTTACTGTGCAAAAAGATATGTTAAACATTAATATTAAGCAAATATTCAAAATTGATAATTATTAACAATTCGGATCATTCAACAAGATATCTATATTTGTACCTGATTTAAATCATCAACTCAATAAATCTTTTAATTTTATAATTAACCAATTTTGTTATTAGTCAGTCATTGAATTTTCAGATAGAATACTGTTTCCTAGAGAAATAATTGGAGAAATTATAAAAATGAAAGTTACAATTAGTACTTATTCTAGAATTCTAAAAAACTTATAAACAACCTTGAAAAATAATACCTGAATGCTAGCGTAAATTCGCTTATAAATTGCGAAATCCTGAAGGTGTAACAAACATTGTATAATGATGTAAACAAAGCGATATATCAAAGTCAAGTAACAGTAGCTACCGAACTTAGTTCTGTTTGAATAAAATTGATCAAAACATGTGAGAATTCAAAACACGTGAGTCGCAATCCAAACATCACCTTGAATTTTTAACGCAGTATTTGCACTTTTTATTCGATGACACGAAAACAACATGTTATGTATTTTAATAAACGTTTTTAATTAATATTTTTTGTCGATATGTTCCATGCTACTATTATTATAAATGGGAAAATGTGTGTGTTTGTTTGTTACCCATGATTTTCATAAAATTTAGCACACGCGTAGAGGGTAAATTGGATTAACACATAAGATAGTTTTTATATCAGAAATCCCGCGGGATCTGAAACACTGTATTTCTATAATTATGTTCTGTGCGTATTACAAGTTAATTATCACTTGCTTCGGTGAATCGTGAGGAATATTATAAGACGAACGTCAATATTATGTATCTTAATGTATTGTATTCTCATGTAAGTGACTTATGTATGTCTTTTTTTGAGAATAAAGTATCTATAAACCTTAAAAATGAAATGACGTAGCTATGTCCGCGGTAATTCAAGTTTTAGGTAACACACCAACGACATATTATTACACCTATTATTTTGTACGAACTCCATGAATTTAGCCAAGCTTTTCAATCTTTAATTAAATCGTATTTAGGCGCTGTCGTTAATAAAGTTACAGCAGATGTAGAAGGAGCATAAAAAGATACTGATTGCACTCCAAATTACATTCAGCAACGATTTAAAAGTTCGTGACGCATCGCTATTTATATAAAAGCGCAGCTTTCTTCTGACCGCGTACTGTATACAATATTAACTAGCACGCAACAAACCTTTTAACTTTTTTCTTAACTTTAAAAGCATTTTGTTTTCCAATGTAGGAACATGGCTTTATATAAATTAATCACCATTAATTTTGCATAATAATTTTATTAAGCGTAGGGTGGTATTCAACTGGAAATCAAAATATTTTTATGTAATATGTAGTGAACTAAATTTTTAATTAAATCATGTACCTACCTACGAATATTTTTGTTTTCTGAAATACATACAGACTCGTTGTGTACTTTACAAAGAGTGGGTATGCCCAGTTACAATAAAAAAACAATAAAAAAAAAGATTATTAATTTTAACACAGGCAACAGAATGATCGAAGCTACTGCCATGAGAGACGGTAAGTGGAGGAAATTTTCCGCTATATATTATTGAGCGGAGTTGTTTGATTTTATACATGTAGTCATGTTATGGATTGTAAGTCTGTAGCCAATCGCCCATCAATCTTCCCTAGTAGCGACTTCTCACCGTAGCACTGACTATTCCTACCACTTACCGCCTAACCCATTTATACGGCGTTGTGATGAAAACAGGACTAAATGAATTAATGCAAATTTATACTATAAAAATTGTCGCAGGTGCAGAAGACGAGTTCGAGCCATCGTCGGATTCGATTTAACGCGCTTGCGTCGCGAAAGTTTTATTTATAGTGATGTACGCACTCGCACAGCGTAACGATTACACGTCACAATTTTATGTTGTTACGAAGGGAATATTACATTCGATAGTATGACTTTACTGCAGTAAATAATTTCTATGGTAAATTGTCTGTGCTTCTTAGTAAAGATGACCTATGTGGAAGTCTGACCTTCGGTATTGATAAACTTTATACGTAGTAATAATGAATGATGATAACCGGACTTGGATCTTTCCACTCGGGCTGCCAGTTCACTATTAACTTTGTTTACATTGTCTTCATAAAATAAAATCACGGATTACATGTAGCTGACAATAATAATACTATTTTGAAGGAAAGAAAGAAACATATTTTTTACTTTGCAAATTAATACAATACAGCAAAACAGACTTACGTGGTAATATTACAAGCTTATCTCAGCAGAGTTTTAAATAAAATTCGACTAAATTAGGCTTACGATTTCATTCAAAAATGTTTTTGATTACAAAATTTTTACAAACAAAGTAGCCGCTACCTTAATATGATTTTTGGCTCTAACATAACTGTTCTACAAAGTAATTTTATTTCATATTAATGTAGTTATAAGAATGTTAAAGCGAAGCATTCATGTAAATTTAATTATTTACAAGTACTTTGAGCCGTAATGTAATTTAAGGTATACGAATTTTACATTCGTGTAGTTACTTTTTTATAGTATTAATGTATTAAACTGATGTTTAATAATCGGCTATACCTAATTACAATTAAAATTTAATGTCTCTTTACAGTGGAGCTTTTTAAGCTTTTTCAGCTGGATTTATCCTTGGTTTAGATTCACTAAGTTTCGCGTGGAACTTAGGTATATGGTGTAGAAGAATTTTTAACGATACTAAGTTAGTTACCATATTACGTAAAGAAGTAAGAAATCCATTATCTTTGTCCGCAGATGTCACAATACTGCATGTTTTACATATATATATCTGTGGCAAAGCGCAATCATAACACATGAAATTCATGGCCGGCACATAATTGAGGCTTTGTTGTGCGACCGAGCTACCACATGCCGCCGACACATAATTGCGATTGGCTTTCAATAATTAAGGCTCGGTAAGACCGTGGCATCCACAGTTTATCGGAAAACATCTTTATTACAAGCGCCGACAGCCGACAACCTTATGGACTAGACGCGAACTATAGATTTAATCTTGGCGCTGTCACTCACCGCTTATCGGCAAAAACTAAAAATAAATAGTTAATCCATCGGCAGTGTGATTTATCTACCTGCATACTTTCCGGCTACTGGAGGTATTCGAGGACAACGATTAACTCGTATATCTACTATAATTTTCCGTGACTTCCTTCGCGATTAAGATTGCAGGTTTCCTGCTGTATCACAATAGTTTCTGCTGAAAGTTGAGAGGCGTTGTACAACTTTTTATATGGTCGGTTACCACCACTGTGTTCAACAATATCGTAAAGACTACAGTGACGAGCCAAACATTTTTAATAATATCATGAATATTACAGGCTTACCACCGAAAAAGACAACCATCAAATGTGACATGGAAATTATACTACCTACTTATATCTAGCCATTCCAATATCAAAAAAATTACCTATAAATATTTTTGTTATTTACAATATTTTAGCTTAATTGCTTAATATATTATGTTACTTAATATTAATAATAAATAGGAACTGCAAAATTATGTATGGAATCATAAAAAAAATCAATGTCATTGTCTCACTGCCCGAATAATGCTTTCAGGAAACCCCAGGCAAAGTTACAACAACAGCTACAAAAAATAAAAATGTACCTCCCTACTTAAGTGCAATTATCTAACAATTCAAAACCCGTAGATATAAGAGGTAACCATAGTAGATAAAGAAATAACTTTGACAGCTTTAAAAACAGTCGTAAAACTTTAATTATTTTAATCTTTGTGAGTAATAAAGTCGTCTTCAAAACATTCAAAGTTACTAAATTAATTTCAGATTACATTGAAAAAAAAAAGTTGATTTATACAATAAATTATGGATAACAATATTCGAAAAGATTGTAGATAATATTTACTGTCATTACATACATATTTAACAAAAGCTTACTTGCAGTAAATTCACCCTAGGTATCTTTTAAATCGCCTCGGTCAATTTATAAATGTTGCCATCGCGAAATGTGATGCTTAACATTAAATAACTTGTCTCTATAGATAATCGTGAATAATTTAATACTAATCAAACGGCCTAGCGATTGTTTATAAATAGATGCTCGTTACTATACAAAGGAAAGTTATTTTGCAGTGCTTTCGTATGTTCGTAACAAGCAAAAATAATCTCTAGGTATACATTTTATAATCTACGCCATTTCGTAAACCAAATACGCAAATAACTATTGAAATACAAATCATTTATCTCATATTTAGCTTTAGTGGGCATACTCAATGCACTAAAACCGAACATCATGTCAACGGTAAGTAATTAATTACTTTACTAACAATTTAATGAATAGTAAACTACATATATCGTGTAGCGAGCAATAAAGAAATGATTACAGTTAGTTGTTGAAGCACGTAAAGCCTGGAGAAGTAACGTGCAAGTTTCGCAGCGCGGTGCAGTCGCGGACGCAATGTGTGCGCGCGACCTTTAGCGCGTAATTATTAGGCGCGTGCGGCGCACGCACCCCGTCCCCCCGCCCCGCTCCGCCTCACCCGCCACTCGACAGATATGGAAAATGCTACTCTTCCAAACACTTGCCCCTTTACTTATCAGCGTTTTTTGCCGGATCTTAATCAGACATATTAAACAATGCCTATTTTTAAATGACTCGTTACTGCGCTTGGATATGTTATTATCTATGTAAATTGTTGAAGACGACAAGTAGCTTTTGTTGAATTTTTATTGCACATTATGTGTTATTTTGTATTTATGTTTAAGTTATAAATCTATATACTTGATGAGTATATGAAAGGCTTCGTTTGTATATAATGACTGAACGAATAGAAACTATCCTAATGCGGGATTTTTTGAAAAATGTTTGGTTTCAACAGCGGTTTGTATTTGTGCTCTCAAGTAATGGGGTTATATTTCTGTGATGAGGTTAATTTATGAGAATTTACAAATACACGTGTAGTGAAGAGTAGTTAATTATAACTATATATTACACCTAATAGATATGTAATATGTACCTCAATTAATAGCTAGGTCAGATTTTTTGAATTTCCCTCATTTTGTTTTTTAATATCTATTCATTTAAAAAAATTCTAGACTATATCTTTTAATACTATGTAACAGTCAAAAATGCTATATGCAGGACCTTCGCACCATCAATCCGTTGTAATTATTAGCAATTTAAATCACCATTTTTAATAAAGTGAAGCTTATAATAAAAAGACGCTGTCCGCTAAAAGGTACTTTTTAAGGGTTGACATATTCACAATACTATATGCTCCTTTTCAAGATTAACCCATTGTCATCATACCAAAATAATGTATAAAATTTCAACTTCGTAGGTTAGGAGGAAGTAATTCTAATTCCCTGTAAGGTTTATTCCACAAACATACTAACAAAATCACAAACTGCACTGTTAAATAAACGCTTTTAAAAATATTTTTGCTACTTTTACATGACATTTTTCTTTTAAAGACCATTTATTAAAAAAATTAAAATAGGCAATAAAGTTATAAATCAACATGCAGCGAATACGTGACAGCCCTAAGCGAGGCGGTGCGGATTAATGGTTGCAATTTAATCGGTGCTTCGACGGCGGTCGGAACCTCGCAACGGAAGGCCTGCTTTATTGTGCTTACGCCTTCTTCACGATTAATGCAGTTAACGACAATCATTCGAGGAGTACCAAATTACACGCGTCAGTTTCTTCGAGTAAATACACCGTTTGTGCACTCGTTAAACTTTTCTGACGACCACTACAGATTCGGGTTAATACCTACTCGTATCTGATTGAATATACTGACAATGAAACATGAAAACTACAATTAGGACTTTAAGAAGATAACGTTGCAAAACTTGCAAAGTTGTTTAATTTAAACGTTGGAAGATTCAAGGTTTCGGTTAGTTTATTTTATTAAAGTTTAAGTATTATTTTTTACGTAATATCAACCTGAATCTGAACTACTAGAAAAGATTTACACATGATACACAATATAAGGCATTCGTTATTTTAGTTTAATTTATCCAGGGACGTAATAAGTAGTTGGTATATTTTTTTAAGTTTATTATTTTTTACGTAATATCAATTTGAATCTGAAGAAGTAGAAAAGATTTCATACACATGATATTACATATAATAAGTTACGATAATAAGACATTACATGTTTAGCTTAATTTATCCAGGGACGTAATAAGTAGGTAGTATCCTATATTATTGAAAGAGTTTAACACAAACAGGCCTATCAATAGGAAAGGATATTAATCTGCGCTATTTGCGTAGGTACATCTGGCTAGGTATCTAGTTAATTTATTTAACTATCTGCAGCGTAATGGATACAAAATGCTAAGGTATAGTGACTCTACCAAATGATTTATAAAGGATCTGTCCGTGATTGGAATCAATTAACTAAACTTACTTTATTTTTTTTAAAGATGATACTGGCCGTGCAGAGTCCGCAGCACCTGCCCAGAGACCCTCTCGGGTACACTTACACCACTTTTTTCTCATTTCAACTGTCACAACAAAATAGTTCTTCGCGTTCTAAGGTTTTTAATTACCTAGGCGTTAATAATTTTGATTTTATGCCTCTCGACTATGCATTTGACTCTTGAATCGCACTTATTATTCGCGTTCTTTTTAATGAAGTGTACAGTGTTCTATGTATCTACTTCTTATAACTTATGATATTAGCTACAGTTACTTAAGCATTAAATGTAAACATCTTGAATATTTCATGGTCTTCAATCCAATTTATGCTCGTATTAATTCATTATTTAATCGAACGTTTTCAATGCGAAAAATTACGATAAATAACAGCCTTCTCGAATTATTTTATCACTGTTAGTCGAAATATAAAGCAAACAAAAATAAGTATAAAGAAGAAAAGAATTTCGCTATGGAAAATTATACATCAAAACAGTTAATATGATACAAAAAGATTCATGCTACATACGAGTATGTTGAAAATATATGTATTTTTATATATTTACCCAAATAAATATGTAAACTGAGTGCTATAACAACTTTACTGGCACTAGTCGAGCCTTCGATCAACAATCCCGAGTTATCACTAAATGAGCAGTTGACCCACCTAATGGTAAGTCAAATTCGTATACAGACAACATTGGACAACTTTGTAAAAACATTATTCATCTTCACAATTATAAACTAATCACCCAGTTAGCCGATATTTCGCTAAATTACCACGGTAAGTATTTAATAGGTAACTGTCAAGACAACGCAGTGCCAGCACGCACAAATATTAAAAGTAAATCATTTTATGAACATTTACGCCGCTGATTATTTTAACATAAAAGTCGTAAAGAGATGATTTACCCACAGCAGTTAAAACACTCATTAAGGCGACATGCCGACCGAAGCCGCCTGGGGCACTCGAATCCGGCACCGCGCCCCGCCGACGTCTTCACTGCCCAACTCCATAAAAATGCGTATAATCACGCAGCTTCTGCTAGTCTCTTATTTCTCTTAACTCTCTTATTACTTAAGGCATTCCACAAAACCACACAAAACTATCCGACATGTTCTATAAATTAAATTTAAATTCTAATTTATTATTCATGATTTGATAAGCAAATCATATACTTAAGTATTTAGTCACATTTTCGAAAAGATCATGCAGAAAATTAGGATAGACGAATAGAAATAACTGCAGATATTATGCACGGAGGTAAGCTTTATTTTTCTGAATAAGTAGTTGTTGTTAGTACTAGCGTCCTTTACAAATTTCACGCGTACAGAGCGCAAAAACGAGGAATCGCATACTTCGTCATTTGCAACATCAATTTGTTTTATAACGAGGCGAACGCCGGCAACTCTCCATTAGTAGTTACTAATCATTAACAAAGATCATTCAATTCCTTAAGTGCAACACGATAATAGTGTAATTTTAGTTTTTTAAGCGATTGATTTACTTATGCCTTACCTATCTACCGAAGGTCGTGTAATAATGAGAAATCAATGCAGACGACGATAAAATGTAGAGCACGCAACAATAAGTGTCTGCGTATGCGCTCCGCCTAAGTTAAGCCCTGTAATATCGTCTGCATTACTGATATCACTTAGAATCATTAGCGTACAATTTAATAGCGTGGAAAAATGTGTGCAATTAATCCATTCATTTTGTTAAGTGTAACATATTAATTAGTCGCAAACTAATTTTGATTACATTGTATTAAATTTATTCTTTTACAATTATATTAAACCATTTGTTTGCACTTTATTTGCAATTGTAACTTAGTCTAGAATTATAAATAAATTCTAGACTGTAGTAGATTTGATGAAAAATCTATTCTGAAGAAATATAACGCGAGGTTATTCTTGTTCAAGGTTTGATGGCGCAATAGAGGTAACAACAAAGTCAACATTGATTTGTTGCCAGCTTAAAAAGAAAAAAAAAGAGAGAAAGGATTGGATCTCATACCCCGTGCTGGAACATGACAAAACTGATTAAGATACTAACTAGCTAGAAAGATTCCTACGTACCTCCGAACGTACCTATTAAAACTAAATGTGGTCAATCTCTTATTATCCTGTTATCCATTTATTATGACGTTACTAACAGTAGTATTTTTTATATAGGCAATTCGCTTCATATTTTGACTCCAAAAGTTCGATAATTTTTTGGTGGGTTGGTTGGTCCGATGGTTTTAATTTTTTCTGAACTTTTTCCAAACTTTTCCTAAATACATAAAATATGGAACCATAAAATATTTTTTCGTTATAATTCATGCAATGAAGTATCACTCTACACAGTTAATTATAAAAGAGGAAATAAATGATTAACTGTACAGAAATTAAAAATGAACTTCGTATTCCCCATTACGTATTTTTGCATATTTGATAACATTTAACTAAAGTAGAATATTATAATTGCTATCTTAAATCCCAAACAGTATCATCATTACACGTGACAGCAGTCCAGCGATATCGAAAAAGTAATCTACCATGTTTATAAATAAATAGGAAAGCAGAAAAACGTTACACGCAGGGTGCATTTGCGCCAATCAACTACCGATAAATAGCGCATAAAATGGGCTATGAGCTCGATCGCTGCGACGAATTCCTTGCCTCACTGCCTGAAGCGTGCGCCTACTTTTTGCAATGGCAGGTGCAAGCGCATATGCTATTAAATTGTCAAAGAATACACGTACGGATACTTATATACGCCCCTGATAGCTTCCAATCCAATAATCAAAAGTCAATTGCATATGCTCCTTACTCTGTCTATGTTAGATCCGTAGGAAATATTATGTCGCTGGGTAGCGATTAGGAACATAAAAATACAGAGCAAATGTTGCAGCCATTTACAGCCTATCGGAGAAGGTTGCAAACTATGTTTACTTACGTGAACTATAATCATAAGTATCAGTAGCGATTTTCTAATAACGGCTACAGAAAACTAATAAAATAATGGATCAAAACACACTATAAATGTGTAATAGTAAGTGCAAAATCGTATGTTCGATAAACATGTGTGTTAAATGATTTATTTATTTTAAACTTGAATGGAATACAAAAAGTGAAAAAAATAAAACAAAAAATCACTAACACTTTGATTAAATCAATACTCTACATTTGATTTCTTTTAACAATCATTTATAATATCAGGTTCGCTATAATTAAAGTTACCTACTTACGAGTAAAAATGCAGGGTAGCTCGATTTTTAACTAATATATAAATCAACCTGTTCTTTACAAAAGCGGTAACGGTTTATTTAATTCTAAGATAACATAAGACCGAAAGGAAGCGAGGTGCGATTACTAGACTCGATACATCAAAAGTAACCGCAGATAGCTACGAACGTGTTTATTCATGAAATTACAAATAAAACTACTAATATAAGATGGAATTACGTGAGTAACGTGCTGTGATCGTCGCAGTAATCGCTGACCGCAGGCACGGCGTGGCACGGCAAACCGCGGCCTCGCCCCAACATGTGCCCATTGAATATGGGAGCCCAAGAATGATCGCAATTAGCGGCGTCGATGAATTCATCGCGGTAGTACGGGAGGCGCGTGAAATAAAGATGCATAGAAATCGTAAAGGACATATTCGAAAATTATTAAAAATACTACTTAGGTATGTATTTTTCAAAGCACTTATAAAGGTCATTTATTTTGTTTGCTTCTTCAAGCATTTCGAAAAAGTGCTTTGTCATCGAGTAGAAGAAACTACACTTAGCCACATAGATTTTTGAAAGCCGGTTTTATAACAAAGCTCGTTATTAGTATGTATAAATAAATACTTCTTTAGCCTTTAAGATATTTTGTGATTTAAGATTTTTATTTCACTCAGTAACGACAACTAATTGAGTAACGACAACGACAAATAATTTAAATAGAAATATGACCTAAAAATTATTGAGAATCCGTAGCTTGGTTTAGCGTCTATTAAGTAATTTGCTATCTTATTTATTATAATTTTGCATACATAAGCAACATTTTAATAATTTTATTTCAAAACGACTTATAACAATTAATATACGAGTAAGTCAACATTTTTCCACTCAGCTCCCAGTCCGTAATGAGCGGGTAGTTATACCGCAAGGCGCACAATGCGCAGGCGCAACCCAGCTTTGTAGCTTTGTATGGCAGCGCGCAGGCTGTGCGCGTCGCGATGCGCTCCGATCTTTTACGGTTTCACGCGCCGCCCGCCATATGACTCGCGCGCTGACTAACTGTTGTCTCCATCGTGCAGCCCGTGAGCCCGTGAGCCCGTGCGCATTGTTTGTTCATACAGTTTCTTTAACAGGTGATTTCTACCACAAAAAAACATCACGAAACCAAAACATTTCGCTTCGGAATTTAAAATCTGACGCCAGCGAAATGTTTTGTTAGTTATAAATATTATTATGCAAAATGCAGCCGTTTTATATTAAACATAAATCACGTAATACACTACTATTTTTCACGTCTACGAAACTAAAAAAAATATTACTGCGGTAATCTGTAATAATGATTAATTCCGTCATAAATTTAAAATAAATTATAGAAATTGCTTACGTTATTAAGTCCCCATATTGTTGAAGACGCAGTAGGCAAAATGTAGTTAACATATAGATACAGTAATAAATATTATCGCACGGTCCGCCCGGTGGCGCGCCAGGCGGTCACTTTTACTTTTGCGTAGAGCTTCCACAATTAAAGCTGAGTTGTAAATTCTAAATCGAAAGTGACTGAGATTGTGCTATTTTATGACACGTGTTCTACCACAGTTTATAATTAGAACGGTCTGGCCGGTTTCCGGTTTCTATTACTTAGCTATGTTTAATAATAACAAAATTTCTAACAACCTACAGCCGTAGCATTACCCTATCTATAAAATGATGAAATTATGTTTAAGTTACGCTTGAATTCATTGCCTTGATAAATATATATTGGTAGGTACTCAAAGTGTGTTACGTACTAAATTAATAACAGTTGTTATTAATAAAGGCAACGCAATTGATTGATTTGTATTGGCCTTTAGAATGATGATCTCCAATTACGAATGTATCTGGAAATTGATATCATTTGACAGACACTGAATACAACTCCTCCGTTTGCGTAGCTTATTAAAAATGTAAGAAAATTAGTTAATGTTGCCTTCAATTGACGATTTTTGGTTTTCAGTTGCTCACACCAAACACTTTTTGACCGGCATCGAATAATTATGTGCTAAGTAGCGGCAAGTGGACACATGTCTGCATAGGGAGTAGATTATTTCCTACTGCATCTATAGAAATCAAATATTCATCGATAACTGAAGTCTAACACTAGGTACCTAAGTACACTCAAAAGTGTCCACGTTTGCCCGTTTCTATAAATCTTTAAAAGTTACTTACTATCAGAGGTATAGTGAGTAACCAATTCGTGTGTGAAGTAATAAAGTTAATTGTAAATTCTTCGATCAATGAGACGTTTGAATAAATCCGTTAAGGGCACATGCCGCGGCGCGGGCGCGTCGTCGGGTGAATCTTGTCGACCGAGACTGAGGGTGCGCGTAGGGTTGACTCCGATATCGATAATAGAAATAAATTAAATTGTTGCCTAATGTAAACTTAGATATACAAAGTCAAATATAAATTTAAATAATCGTAAGACAGTCTTATTTTATTTTAACAAAACAATTTCTTTCTATATGTGAATTAATACAAAATTGTATCTAATGCAAAACTCACTTGTTATAAATGACCAAAACATCGTCTAGTGGTCAGAGATATTTTTGTTTATTTATATGTATTTTACATACTTACGAATATTTTACCATTAGTATTAAAATGTCGAAAATTTTTATAGAGCAAAAAAATTGCTCAAAATTTCTGTCAATTATTTAATGTTTAATTTAATGGTAAAGTTAAATGATTATGGTTGAGTTACATTTTTTATTAAGTAAATTTAATTTTCATCAACACCCCTAATCTACATTCTGCTAACTGAAACATACATAGTAGCTGATCAAATTTAGCCACAAAACTAACAAAACATAGCGATAGTAACGGATACGAATTCAATTTCAATTTTTTTTATCGATACAATATCGTTGACATTCAAATTATGTACATACTAATTACACACCGTAGCAACTATTATAAAGTCGCTACTACAAAGAATGTGTACGATATTTAAAATATTTTAAATTAACATTAAAAATTAGATATTTGTAAAAACGATCACAGTAAGAAGTGCGGTGTCCTAGTGACAATTAAGCGCATGGTAATGCTCGGCGCGAGCGAAGCCTTGCCGGGAGCATCCCTAGCGCGCAGCCACCTGCCGCCCGCACCCCCACGCTATATTTTATTCCACTTAATCGTCCTTTCCGTTATTATGCCTGTTTTTTCCCGTACATAAAGCAAATATTCCTGTTTCTTTAAACTCTACCATGTCCGCGCGTCCTATTAACTATAATAGACACTTTTAATTGAGAATCTATAAAAGGTTTCGCGAACTGGACTCCATATAAGGGCGAGGCATTCATCATGGAGGCCGTGGTTCTCATCTGCCCAATTAATAAAAGTTGACTGTAAGGAATGGCGCACGGTGACAGCACCAGCCGCCTGCGTTCCCCGTACCGGTTCTGTTTGCAGCTGAAACATACTCGTAAGTACTCGCTCGCCGTTTTATTTTGATTTACTTCAATATCAGCTATGTGGACTCGCCTTAACCGACGCGACGGCGAGATTGGAACTCGATTGTGTCTTATTGATGCGCAGGTTGCCTTACGTGTCGATGCATAGCAGGACGTTTAATTTATTTCGATGTAACGGTGACGAGCTAATCGAATTTAAAATCACAATCGGCCGCATCGGTCGAAAATCCTCGAAGAGCCCCAGATTAATAAAAACTAACGTCGCGATATCTTCAGATCTGTTTTTTGGGCAATCAAAAAAGAGACACCGGTCACGAAAATGGAACAAAGGGCGATCGCGAGGGGCTGAGGGAGAAAAAGGAGGATAAAAAGCGAGGCGCGTGCCGGCGCGACATGTGCGCGTGGTAACGGGCCGCCACGCGCGCGCCGTTATGCGCCCGCCGGCCGCCCCGCACCCCCGCGAAACCCCGCTCCGCGCCTGCCTCATCCTAACACACTTGAAAATTTTTATGAATGATACCTAATTTTGTATGGCATATTTATGTAGGTCAATGAAAGGATTTTGAGTGTAAAAAGATACTATAATTTTTGGTTAAATTGGAAATAATTCTAATTGGGTTTTTCATACCATATTTTCATGCCTTACAAATATTGTTAAAGTTTTTTTTAAATTACTAAAGTTGTTGCTTGTCGTGAATAATCTTTGTTCGCGCCGTAAATGGCATACTCTCATTGCACATTTTCATTATTTAAAAATAAAACATTATTCCCGCCAAAATTAAATTAATTTCTATATTATCTGTGACTGCGCGGCAAATCATTCCTTCGCATTTTGAATTCCCTATCTTCCCTCTCTTTCTGGCAAGCGCACTTTTATATAGCGGACTCATTCGCACCGGGATAATTTG
>DWKA01000572.1:0-15838 GCA_018249155.1 Panoquina ocola ocola
CTTATTGCAACGACTAAGAATTCAATTTAGAAAGTATAAGTTCCTTCCGTGCACAGTCCATATATATAAAGTCCTTGGTACATACATACATGCACGGGATATCGGTCCGGCGGATAATGTACGCCGAATTAAAAAGCACGGACCGTTATCCGATGAAAAAAACGGACGTCTGCAAGTGTTCTTAGAGGATACCACTATATCTCCACTTCTTTTATTCTTGTTTGTTGATCTGCACAAGGCCGGAGTGACGAACTAGCCTGTAGGTACTACTCATATACCTAGTGAGAGGAGCTCAATGTGACAGTTATGGATTGACTTCAATATCTAATAGATTTGATTTATTGTGTCTATGTTCCTTCCCTATAAAACGTGATACATTTACAAAATTGTAAAAGAACACATAATTTTTTTATACAAAGTACTAATAATTAACCTAAACATCTCATAATATCATGAAAAACGACTGAGAATCGGATTAAGTGTGAAGTTGAAAAGACGAAGCTTTTTAATCTATATCCATATTCCATCTCACTCTCACCTCAACAGTAGCCTTCCATACAGACTTGGGCGGGCAGTGCCATTTGCCCTCGTCATCGAACGTGAAGTCGGTGAGAGAAGCGTCGCTACAGGCACTACTGTCGTCCTGCTCTGTCTCCTCCCAGAACTCCGGCTTGCAGGGCTGGCACTCCGACTCGCTATGGACATAGACATTACAGTTACAAGACCTGTTGCATAAATATATGAAAAACTTGTACCTAAAGAAGAACACCTCCAAAAAACATTTTTTTATGCTATTAGCAGACAAACGAGCAGCAAGGTCACCTTATGGTAAGTGATCACCGCCGACCATGGACATTACTTATACCGAGTTTATACTCGGACTTATGCCCGGGTAAAGCCGGAGTAAGGTGATCCTTGAGACCTGTAGCCCCTCGCCAAGCCCGCAGAGAATACGGCGGCGAAGGATGAACCCTTTGTATGCCAGGGACATCACAAACGCGTTGTCGGCCAAGAAGGAAGTTATGGACCCGCTTCTTGAAGAACCCCATGTCATAACATATCCGAACCACCCATGTGAGAAGTTCCTCTCAAATAATTTACAATATTTTATTTATTTAATAAAACAAAAAAAATCCTGTGTAAAAGGGATTAACCTTTTTAGGTATGACAAAAACTATCACTTCTGTTTATATTCCTGACTTTCGGATCTTTGAGAAGAGCTTTGTTAAACATTTAAAAAAAGCAAAATAGTTTAAAGATGATTCTGTGGTCGTGACTAAAAATCAACTACTTTTGAATTTGGAAGAAGCGTGTGCAAGCCAAGCAATGCGTGCGATTATGCTGATTGTTAAATTAGTGGCATTGACAAAACATTCGAACCGTGTCAATCGGTGGACCTCACCTCCTATCAAAGAAAGGCTCCTCTTGCGAGGTGCGGTGAACATCTGTTCCATATCCACTGGAACGGGAGCTACTGGAACAGCTAGAAGACGCATTAGATGAACGGCTGGATCGCTTCGACTCAGTGGATGGTCTGCAACGAGTTTGGAAGACTTCATAGTGAATGCTCAGTGTGAATGCTCAATTTGTAGGAAAGGTGGTACAATTTGATAATAATTTTGGATAGGAAAAATGTTTGTTGATGTTGCCTCAATTGGTAGTAATGATTGTCAAGTGGTTCTATAAAACAGTTATTTTAGATTGTAAAATTTGCGATGTAACAAAATTTTGATTAGAGGCATCAATCCTTAATGTAACGATTACTTTATAAATGGGATAAATGGCAGTAAGAGCAGAAGTGACAATTTTTGTATTCCAGAGGATATTAATAGTCAATAGAAGAGATAATATTTTGCAAAGTCACATTACCCATTAAAATTGATTTGATGTTGTGTCTCAAAAATTAAAATTACAACAAAATTTAATCTGCAAAACATGAAGCATAACCTCAAGATTTTGATGTAGCGATGAAAAATTGTTTTAGTGAAATATGACTCGACAGAAATATAACTTGAATTATAGCCAACAAACCATTAAACTTGTCAAAATTTTTGCCAGTAACACAAACATTGGCGTATTTGTTTAAAGTTTATTCACCTTTTGTTACCAACTTTTTATCACGACATCTTTTTACGATATCCGTTATTTGTTCTATAATAGACGTTGTAAAGTAAATCTTTATAATCTTTATCTTTATTTTTTTTACTATTTTTAAGCAAGGAAAATTATGTTATTCGTAGATACGCTCCAGATTCTCTAGAATGTCTGATTTCAGTTCATTTATAGATGGAATGTGTGATGTTCATAATAGTTGGCAAACGTAAATATGACAACAGACATTAAATAATCATGTAAGTTCGGTAGCACTATTCCAAATTTTGTTCCAATATTATGTATTTATCCCACGATAATTATACTCCATTACAAATTCAATACATTCTTTGTTGAAGCAAACCGTCGCAAGGAAACTTACATACCTAAAAATACTCTATTATATTCGTAAAGATCATTAGAAGTCTAGCATTTCGCTATTGATTCGTGTGATTGACTTAAACCCAGTAATGTTATAACCAAACCCAATAATAATTATGGGCTGTATTTATATCCCAATTTTCACTTACCGATTCTGTCTCTCATCATCTGGTATCTGAAAAATGACTCTACTAGAGTCTGAGGTCTCTTCGTATCTTTTTTCAGGTCTAGTGTGGTCTCCCGAGCAAACAGGAACACCTTCAATGATGTCGGGAACTTCACTCTTTTCATATTTCTGACATCGAAGCCTACTCTGCAGTTTCCTCATCTTATTATTTGTTGGGTCTGAAGATGTTCTCCATTTAACTGTAATGATCGTAAAGATCAATATTTAACAGAGTCACATAAAACTATAAAGCTGAGAGCGATAAAATCTTCATCTGTTGACTATCAATTAAAATGAAGTGATTTAAACAAATTCTGGATGCAGTCAGTTTTAAACTAGCATGATGCTTTGTTATATGGAGACGTTTAAATATGATTATACAATAGTACAATTAAAGCTTTAACAGGATAAAACCAAATATAATAAAATCCATTCTACGTATGAAATTCTTAGTTCGATATTGTAAGTACTTCTTACCAAAGTCCGTATAAGAATCAGCTTCAGTAAATGTCATGTTGATGCCACTGTCTTGGGAGCTAACTGAAGGATTTTGACACCAAGTCTTCTTCACACAGCAATGTCTACACGCTGCATCAGAGCAACCCACTTCATCATCCGATAGCTTGTTCGAACTCAATGACTTAGGAAGATTAGGAGAATTCTGCTGTGTTGTTACCACTTGAATTATGGTATCAGGTGTTGAAGTTTCACTGGAGTTGAAGGATATGCTGTTTGGTCCTGATGCTTCATGAGAAGGCGTACCATGAGAGGATTTAGGAGACTGGTTGCTAGGAGATCGCTTGCAGTAACGATCTTCTTCGTTAAACTCTGATGGAAGTACTGGGCTAGTCGAACATTTTCTCAAAGACTGCGATGAATTGAGTCTTTTCAGATCCAAACCTAATTCAGGTCCAGATCCTATTCTTTGTCTATTCGGTTGGGGCGGGGAGCTTCTGCGTGATGAAGATCCAATATAATCAGGTGATATCATCTCATCTACCTGGTTTACCATTTCACGAATTTCATGTTTTACTTCTGAAGCCATTTCCCTAGACATACCCATCAAATATTCAGCTACGTCTATAACTGATATAGAATTCTTATCACTCTGACTAGAAACTGAGTTCAGACTAAGATTTGACTGATCGACACTATCTGTATTTTCTAGAATGTCATCCACTTTAGAAATTACCCCACGTATTTCAGATTTAATTTCTGTTGCTAATTCTTTTGTCACTTCTTTAACGTATGCATGAAGATCTTCAGAGGTGTGCGATGCAATCGACGCTGTCGGAGACGTACGCCCTGTTTGACTACAGTCTGAAATTGAAGTACTACTCTGGGTACTGTATGGGAATGCCTTTTCAGGTGAGATCATGGGATCGTCCAAAGATTGGAGATCTGTTTGGCTGCCGCAATTACAGAAGCTGCTAGCCTTTTCTACTATATTATTAGGACTTGTTTCTTTCAAACCGAGGTTTAATTTTGCTTGGCTGCTTAATTGAGCCGGTGGGCTATCTGAACCTAAGCTGTAGCATCTAGATCTCACTAACATTGGTTTGGCGTTTGGAGTCACTATGCGTAGTGGAGACACTGATTCTCCGACCGCAAATTTCACCGGATGTGTAGCAGCAGTATATGGTACGATTTCTTCCTTATGAACCTCTCTTAAACTCGATTCTCTAGAATAAAATTTTTGTTTCTGTTTCAATCTGAATATTTGGCAATCGTCGATAGCTGAGAGACTGAAATGTCTCGGAGAAGATCCTAGAATAGGCGATGAAGTTATAGACGATCTCGAATGCAGACTCTTTCTGGCTCCAGTGTATCCAGATGGGTCAAATGGCACAATATGTTTAACGTTGGTTGATCTTCCTAATAGTAATTCATGCGCTTCCTTCGGCAACATATACCATCTTAGATAATCTATACGTGGATTAAAACCAACTTCCGGCTCGATCGTGCACTTCAGAGCCAGCTTTCTTGCTCTGTTAAATAGATTTCTAGCAGTCTGCAAACACTCTGTATATGTTTGCGGGAATATTCCTGGTCCTGGAACAGGAAAGACAATTTATATGTTACGCTATAAATAACTGATAATACATATATCTAATGTAACTGTAAAATATTTACCAGATATTCGTCTCTCGTGAGCAGTCACTTGTCCATCATGGAACCTCAAAGAATATAATGATTTCTTGTCTCTGAGAACAGAGCTAGAGTGATGCCTCCACTGCCCTGTTTCTGAATTAACCACATATTGTGGTAGAATCTTCCAACCTTCGGTAGCTACCATCTTAAGGGCTTCTAGAATGAATGCTAATTCATTGTCTGACATGAAGAAAGGGAAGGATACTCTGCAGAATCCTGGCCTCAAATGCTCGTTATGTATGGGTATTTCTGGAGATCTCACGTCGCTTAGTTTACGTACTCTTGCTATCTCTTTTTGGCTGTAAGTCAGAAAAAATGATGATGATATAAGTTTTCTGCATATTGATACAAATATAAATGGGTCTAAAGTTGGCCATAAGTCATTAAACATTATTATGTTATGTTATGTTCCAATTGTTATTAAGTGCCAAAAAAATTAATAAAAAATGAATACTCACACTTCAACATTCAGTAATTTCTCATACTCTTTCAAGAGCTGGTCATCTATTCCCAGCATATCGGACCCATAGCTGAGGGTACTGTTCAATCCTCCCCTAGCCTGTATCCCGAACACATCGTTCAGGACAGCGCAGACGAAGTTGTGGTGAAGGAAGGTGCCCCGAGGGTGCTTCACCATGAGGGAAAAGATGGGAAGTCTTCGGGCTGTTACCGTTTCGCTTCCCAGCAATATCAACTCCGGAATATTCTTTATGTGTGCGATAACTTGTCTGAAACAAGAGAAAACAGTAATTAAACCTCGATTTTAGATGATGATGATGATAATTACGAAGTTCTTTAATGGATTATTAGGAGTTGAATGGGACAAATCGTCTATTGTCTATGGCAGAAAATAAATATGTAGTGGAATATGTACTTGATGAGTCTTTGGCAGGTCAATTAATTGGTTAGTTTTAGGGGAGCCAAAAAGGAAGTAACTAAAATATACAAATAAGACTCATAGACATTTTTGTCCAACAGTAGCATTTGATGAAAAAAATGTAATTTGCAATTTGACACTAAATTAAAAACGAACATAGTTCAGTGACCCAAAACAAGTATAAACGGTATAACTAGAAATAACAAACAAACAACGCGTATAGACCAACGGATGCGACTGAAAGACAAACGCGACATTTTAAAATAACCGTAACCAGGATAAGCGTATAGTTTTATTTTAAAATATGCGTCGATGATTTCCGTTTAAGTAATCTATTTTTAGTTTCTTTTACGGATTCCTTTGGATCTTTGATTGATTAGTATAGATTGTTGTATGTTAATTTATTCAAATAATATTGACCCTTTTCGATAGGCAGTAAGTTTCCTAAGTGAAAAATAATGCCTCTGTGATTATGTTGTTAAAATGTAATTTACGTATTATACAATGTAAATATTAGGGCTGTTACCAATTATATGCCTATGTAATTAGATTTACTACTTAATTGTCAAGGAAATTGCGAAGTACCTTCCTAATAAAGTTTTTTCGCTAGCAGAATAAATTTCGTAACTAACTTTTAGTTACGAGTATCATGTGGTTTCTATCGATTGATGGCTAAGGTAGAACCATGGTTTCTCCGATTATCTCCTCTACTTCTACTCTTCAATTTAGACAGAAGTAATTTAGATTAAGTACTAACAAAATCTAAGTACACTGTACTCTGAATACTCCGAGTATATACATACTTACTTTATATTCTAACTAGTGGCCCGCCCTCGCTTCGCTTCGGGAAAAAAATCTACTATTCATCTTAGCGCAACGTTATATAGCCTATAGCCTTCCTCGATAAATAAGCTATCTAACACTGAAAGAATTTTTCAAATCGGACCTGTAGTTCCTGAGATTAGCGCGTTCAATCAAGCAAACAAACAAACTCTTCAGCTTTATAATATTAGTATAGATAATGTTCTCAAAGGTGTGTGATGTCTGCCCATCTACACTTAGTCAGCGTGATGGACTATGCTCTGTACCCCTCACATTGTGAGAGACCTGAGCTCAGCAGTGGGATAATTATAGGTTTGCGTTCAACCTCTTCAAACATTTTCTTCAGAAATAAACAAAGACAAGTACATCCATCTATAATGAGAATCATTCAAACTCATCATACAAAGATATATTTTGCTAAGAAACTAACCCAAGACCCATTCTATGCCTATTAAAGAGAGAGCGGCGAAGAATCTTGCACCACTCTATCCATTTTCACCAGGAGGAGTAGACTATTTCTTTCACCATTTCTTCTCCTCCATGACAAAGCACCTTTCCAAAATGGTGGTAGATTCAAATATCGACATACATAAGTGTATCTGAGATATCTACATGAATAAATATTTCGGATTTTTTGATTTTGATATTGACTGGAATCAAAATTATCCTTTTACGATAATCATATGCAACAGACACGAGTACACTTTTATTTTCCAGTGAAATATCTACACAAAAGTTCGAAATTTGTATTCATCAAAGTGAAAAACACCAACCGAGGTGAGCGCGATTCGAGAGCGAAAGTTGAAGTCAAATGCTAAGACATTAATAGAGAGTTCTGAGTAAACAAATCAGCCGACTCTAAATGAAATTTCCTCGCAAGTAAAACAAAATGAGGAACAATTAAAACTTAATAACTCACGCCGCCGTACACCCGTAGATGACGTAACTGAGTTTCCCTTGTTAATTTTTACGTTTCTTTAGACTCTATAGGCTTATAATAAACAGTGCATATTTTTTTCTAAAATCGCAGCAAGTAAGATCTCTATTCTTTTGTTCGAGAAAACAAATTACGCCAAAACACTGCGCTCTGATTGGCCGATCCACAGCTCACTTGGCCACTTTTATTGGTGCGGTACTGTTTTAAATTGTCATTCATCAGTGACATATTACTGATCAGTTTCGGAATTTTATAGCTCATATTATTGCTCTATCAGGTTATATGCTCAATGGTCTTAGGTATACACCAGTGTTATGTATCCAATCGATCCGGTATATAAGTTTATTGGTATCGCAACAGTTAAACAAGCGCTATTGAACAAAACAAACAGATTGTAGCGACTTAACGCACAAAGAAAGGCTCTGGCATCGCCCGGCTTAGTTCCAAGTTGCCGGAATCCCTAGCACGTGATGTCATTAGCATTAACTCCTTAAAGTGAAGCTTATGATTCAGTGGGAGGGCGCCATTTTTATTTATTTACTATTTTTATATTTATACCTACTGCCTACTTCGGGCCTTTGTTCTTGTGAACTTTGACGTCATAAGGATTTTTGAAGTAAAAGTTTTTTTAGCGGGGAGCAAAAACTGAAGGTCGTGGTTACACGACACACGCGATAGATGGCGTTAGTAGGAGGTAAATACAAAATAATGATTTTAAGTTGAAAAAAAATGATGCAATAAAATATAAGTGACTATTAGTTTAAGTATCCAAACGTTAAGAATATTAATGTCATATATGGACACAATGTGCACATAACGTGATTGTTTGTTGTACCTACTATCCGTGTGTGCACTATTTCGTGCGTTCATTTTTAAAAATGCGTAGCAGTTACCTCACTTTTTCCATACCATATTTACTATCCGAGTAATTAATTCAACAATGACTCTAAAAGTGAGGACTTTTATTACTCAACTGCTAAAGAAGGGTTAATATTTTTCGCACACAATCATGTGTGTTTGTAATTTTTTTACTAGTATCGCTTCAAGAGCTAGATGGATCTCAACAGTAAAGGCATTGTTAGATTCGCCTTAAATACCTTAAGTAGGTTTTCTGAAAACAGAAAACAAAATAGCGAATTTTTAGCGTGAAGGAGTCCTACGCTTCATTCCACAATTATTTACTTGTTCGCAAACATAAATGAGATCGTTTTACGATGGAATAAAAGTTTTTTTCTCCCAAAACTTAGAATCTTCGGGTACTTCGTGGATCAAGAGTCGTTACGAAATTTTGTGTGTAAGGTGGTCTGAATAAAATAGAAACAATACCAAGAGATATGTTGTCTATCAAATGCATTTTCGTTTAGTAATATCTCAATAATTCATTGCAGAGGTTGTCGTATCTATAATCTTTGGGTTTTCGATTACACTAGCTCTTAGTTACTTATCTGTCAGCTAATTAGGGTAGAATTTAAATTCTTTCATTGTTTTATAAAATGGCGAAAAATATTGCTGCTTAGCTGGTTTCAAATTTAATTTAAATTTTATACTGATTGATAAGAGAATGTTTAAAAAATTGGCAATTTAAGTTTAAGTGTAAGAAAAAGTATACGCATTTTTTTAATTACCTACAAAAATTATACACTAAGCCCCAGAATCAGCTAGTAAGTCATTAAAATCCCTCACCACTTGTAGGACAAGGAAGCCTTAAGTTATTAGCACCTCACACTAATGCGGTAATGAGTACTTTCAACATTTAATGCAGTGACTGCATCCCCACTTGCGCTCGCAATCGTTTCACAGAGAAAATAATTGCTCTCATGTAAATCCCGCATCAAAAGCGCAGCGAACTCTTGGTGTTTCCTTCCCTATTACAGTGTAGGCGTTCGAGCCAACGCCCCGGTGATGCGGAGTTAGATTACTGGAAGGGCTAATATTACGTACTAGTTTTCCACACGCGGATTCACCGGGTAATTTAAATTAGTAATTGAATTGACCAGGGATTTCATTCACATTTTTTTTACATTTCGGCAAAACCATTTTTGGATAGTTTGGATAGATCTGATTCAAATTCATAAAAATATTAATAACTGAATAATGACACTGATAAAATAGTAATTATTATTGCGTAAAGTCCTCTAAGATCAGTTTGTGAGGCTAGCATTGGATTGACGTCAGTATCTGCGTCGACAAAAAGTATTATTCCAAAAGAAAGCATCTATCCGCTAATCTACGAGCATAATTATCATCTACGACTCAAGTTAAATCTTGAACTTTAACATAAAACGTTCTGCTACCAAAAAAGATACCTAATAAAAACCTCTGACATCTTCCATTATTCTTAAATATTCATCCAGTTTCTTTACATCCGGAGGTCACAAGAGGCGCTGGATCTTGACAAACGCGGGAGCTAAGACGCGCCTGCAATTCCGTGCGCTTTTTCTAACAAACTGAACGCTCTTACAAATGTAGGCGACGATCGTAGCGCAGACTGGCAATATTTTCCTTTCTTGCTTCTAATGTTGCTACTTCTAAGAGGAATGCTGCGGGAAGCACTACATATCGCGTAGATGGGATTAACAGTTCACACTTACAAATGTGGCATTAAATATCTGGGCTTTGTACTACTTGTTTTCTTGGAAACCACAGGCTTGTAGACTTGTTACAAAATGGATTAGATTTCATTCCCTTCCATGTCGGTAATATAGTTTCGAAAAAAATGACAGAAGAAGGATTATAATATTTAACTATGACGTTTTACTTTCCATCACTTGCTAGAAAACATCTTCGGGTGTGTAATTAGGTACATATTTACATTTATTTTTATTATGAAAAATATAAAAAAAATATTTGAAGTGTACATAATAAACAAAAGAGCGACAACCCATACCATCGCTACCTAATAAATAATAATACAACGTCCAAATAGTCACACAGAACAATCAATTTAAACAACAAAATGTATAGCTTTAAATTACTCCGCGAAGATTTATCTCCGCTGAGACGATCCACAACAAACCGTGAGGAACCGGGGCACAACATCCTTATTCTACGCTCGCTGTCACACCTCGGCTGCCCACGAGTAATTCAAAACATTAATTTTCCTAATGGAGTAAGGCTTCCTGCTAAGCTGCGCAGAACGAACGTACATTCGCAGCTCGCAAGGTGTCTCCGTGCGTAAACACAGCCCGTCGCCTTCTATCTATCCCCTTCTCCCTCTTAATTAATTAAAATGCGAACCGACTATTCAACCCGCCGCGTGCTTGCGATTGCCTCTTTTGATTTACGTTTACGGAATAAGGCTTTGGTGGAAGCGGAACCGAGCTTAATTTCTTTTTAAGCTCTTTGAGGTAATGTCATGTGAATTAGGCGTTAGAACTTCAAAGAAAAGGTTGGGAGAGAAATTTCGAAGTAAAACAGAAGTCAGTCGTGGTAATAAAATGGTTGATACATTTTTTTGGTTTCAAAAGGTTTGGTAATGGTAAAGTTAGATGGATTTCTTTCTAAAATTCATAATATAATATTAATGTATGGAACTAAAATATGCGTATTGACCTATCCTAGTACGTATACAATTCATTCATGAGGACCTTTGTTAATTGTGAATATTATGAGTATATCGGCATAGAAAATAGATGGGACTTTATATTATATACTTTATATTACCGTCAATAAATCATTAAATTTTTGCTTTTGAGTCATACCTTCGATATGCCATGGGAATCGTTCATCAAAAGAAATAATTAAGCCCCACACGCACTAATCAATTAGTTTTAAAAGATGTGCTGAGGATTTTCTTTCGCCATTTCTTCTCCTTCATGATAAAACACCTTTCGGTAAGGTAGTAGTATAAATAATTGACGTGCATAAATATATCAGTAATACTTCTGATTTTGATTTAGATTTCGTTCTTACCTATCCTATAGCACAATACATATAATCACAGTATTCTTTCAGCAATCTTACCATTTCTTGTTGCATTCGCAACGACGCGTTTTAAACAAAGATACGGTTCTAAACTGTATTTATTTATTCGAACTGGCCCCGAGCAGCCGTGGGTGATCAAAGTAATATGGGCGTGGACGGCAGTGAAATGCAATAGAACTAAATAGCTCGAATGTTTCCCTCGGGAGCGAGCGCCGTCCGTTTGTCACGGAATAGCGTGGAAACTTTAGCTCCAATGCAACATTATAATATGTTTAGCTAAATAGGCTAAGGTTATTTACCTGTGGTTGCTGTTGGCTGAATGCTGTAAGTACTTGTTCACGGCTTAGGTAATAGGATTGCAGTAAAACGTTTGATATTTCTCTAAGTATTTGGAATGTAGTGAGAAAAAGATAACAAAAGTTGTTGCGTATTCTAATACTGTAGTTGTTCTGTATCAAATAGCAGGATCCTTACAATAAGGCTGCCTGTCAACCGAAGCGGAGCGAGACAGCGGAGCGGAGAAACGGATAAATATTAACCGGTGGACAGGCACCCTAAGTCACCCGAAAAAAAACTGTAGTTGTAATCTTGACATCGACGTTTATTAAACCATACTTTATTTGTCTGAGCAAACAACACTAAAGCATAGGAAACCGACCAGACTCCAAGATTGGGGCCTATTTATTATCTGTTTAGGACGCTACACTCCGTCTTGAGTTATTTGTTTGGTTCATAGGAGTCCTATTGCCAGGGAACCTTCAAAAGCTTAACTAATATGATAGCTACATAAACATCCATGAGTTCAATTGTAAAACACGTAGTTCCTCTCGAGAGTAAGCCACATATAAATTTGCCGAAGAACACAATGCTATTCTAGTGTTCTACTACAATTCATTAAATAGGCAATTTCTCTCCTAACCGCTGAACGTTTGGCTTACCGAGACCTAAACAAAAACAGGAGCTTTCCAATTTGTTCTGCCGAAAGAAAACATTTAACTGTCGGCTGTTGAAGGCGTAACTTTATTTTGCTTAAGGAGCTTTTACATTGGCAACTGAAATTGCTCTATTCCTGCCAATATCACTCATCGAGCATATAACTAACAGAGCGGTATTGTTATTATGTTTGTTCGAAAACAAATTATGCCAAAACACAGCGTCGGTTGCTGCGCTCTGATTGGCCGACACACAGCCCACTTGGTCACTCGTTGGTTTGGTCTTGTTTTAATCAACGATCAGTTTCAGGATTTGCTATCTCATATTACTACTCTATTTGGTTATATTCTCGACTAGTTTTTGCTTGCGGCTTCGCTCGCGTTAACAGTATAAACTTTCATCCCCTATTTTATCCCCTCGTGGAAGGAATTGATCAAAATCCTTTCTTAGCGGATGCCTACGTCATAACATCTACCTGTATGCAAAATTTTAGCCCGATCCGTCCAGTGGTTTGGGCTGTGCGTTAATAGATCACTATGTCAGTCAGTCAGTCAGTCACCTTTGAGTTTTATATATTTAGATTTCGTCTGAAAATTCGAATAGGAAGAGGTACAATAGGAAGATGTACAATTTTAATTGCGGTGCACCTACTCAACTAAATTACACAAGCTATGTAATCCATTTCCAGTAGGAAAGATGCCTTATTAACTCAATTACTAAAACAGTTATTAACACAACCAGTTTTATTAATAATTCAAGTGATGTTTTTGGGTTATTTGGTATCTTTGTCAGCGGAAAACGATTAACTCGGTTTTAATGGGCACATAATGTTGTAATAGAAAAAATATGTACACTTACTTAAATGAAAACTGAACGGATACAGATATCGTTACATCAATCTCATTTCCTAAACTTATTGAATGCGATTCCTTGCAAACAATGCATTACGACATTGGTAACCCAGCATAGCTTATACTTACTTTGGTCTGGCATCTGTTTTTGTACGAAATTCATTTCATACTAGTACCATGATTAAAAACATAATATCTAAAAGTAGTGTCCGCCTGCGGCTTCGCTCGCGTGGAATTTAATCGACCCCGCGGGATTTCCGGGATAAAAACTACTAAGTATGTGTGTGCCAAATTTCCTGAAAATCGGTTCAGCAGTTTTTGCGTGAAGGAGTAATAAATAAAAAACATACAAACTTACGCATTTATAACCTTAGTAAGATGGGGAATAATTTTAACTCGCAGTATTTGTTAAATTGCTTATTTTCTTAAGTCTCCTTTTACAATTCTAGGTAAGCATCTATCATAGGTCATATGCCACTCTGGCCAAGTGCGCAAGTGCGAACTTTACACACATTTGATAGCATTATGGAAACCCTCATGATATTTTCTTCCGTCTAAACTAGTGATAGTGAACTTTTTAAAATCAGAGGTGCGTGCATGATTTTAAGCAATGTTTCCGCAAATACGAGACCCAGGCTATCACTACCACAGTACATTGAACTATTGCATAATAATAATCACTGAATATGAATCAATTCCTTTTTCAAGTATGATGATGTATGCAAGGAAAGCCTACCTTTATCATTGACTAAGGCCTTGGACTAAATTATTTGTTTTTATATTAAATAGGTAACAAAAATCTTCGAATAGTAAGTAATGTTATGGGTAATACTGCGTCGTACAGGTACTAATTAGATTATTTAATTTCAGCCATTTTTGGACTGGATCCTTTGCGATATGTTGTGTTCTGACGAGGACATCACAGATACCAGTACTACCTCCGATCCGATGGATGATTTGTTTAACTTCAGCTTTGATTGTGGGAGCTGCCCCGCACCAGCCACGACAGCGAAACCGGCTCAGTCGATTTCTGTAAATCTTCGTAAGTTTTTCACTATTATTAAATATTAACAATATTACATTAATTTGATCCGATCAGAAATGCTCACCGTAGAATGTGCCGTTTTCTGCAATTGTTTATACTTACCTACTACAAAACAGTTATGTTTTGCGTTGCAATACTATCTTCATGTTCTTCTTCTTCTCTTTCTCTAATATACATATAAAAATGAATGTTTGTCTGTATGTACTTTATAGAACCGTAAACTATGCATTTTAATTTGATCATGTGATGATCTTTTGCAAAGTTGTTGTGCATGAGCCCACGAAGGTTTCTGAGTTGGTACAACCAACTTTCGTCAGATGGCGCCACTGTAATTCCATGTAGCAGTCAACAGAGCAGCCATTGTCATTCTATGTAGCAGTCAGCAGAACAACGTCTGCGGTGTCTGATAGTGTTACATAAACATATTTAGCATTACCAAAACATATTTAAAATTCATTAATTTCATTCGAAAAAATGAGATTTTAACCTGTTCATTCATGTTTTCCAGCGAGTATCCCCAACGGAATGCGTATGAACGTCACCGACAACAATGGAGTGTTGCAGTTTGTTCTGAACGCTGTTGATACGATGACTGGTGGTGGTACCAGCGGTGGTGGGACCAGCGGTGGTGGTACCCCAGCAGCGGCACCACCTGCCGCGCCGGCTGGTAACGGCACAGCACCTGCAAATGCTACTGCTGCTGGATAAAGCAATATGGCGGACTTGTGAACACTTAGGCCATCACATCAAGTATTACTTAGGTCTTATGTCATTGCAACCTATGTCTAAAGTAGTGTAAACAAGGTAATTAACGTGCGTAAATCGAAGAAACAAGTTCACACAATCATTAACGGGAAGTAAAATTAAAGTTACTAAGTTTTTTAACGCGCTAATGAAGGTTGACTAGGGTGCAGGGAAAGAGAAATAGTACCTCCTTTAGAACATATCCCAAAGGCAGAAGATACTATTATAATTCTGAAAGTAAAGTTGATTGTTTTAAATAAAGGCAACACTGATTGTGTGCGTCAGTGTTTTTAATAATCCAAAAATCATTTATGACCGAGATTTATGAGTGTACAGAATCTATGTTATATATCCGGCACCAGTAAATGAATGTTTTCAGTAAATTTTGCAGGAGTATGTAGTCAATGTTAAAAATATTCTGATGTTTCACGATTTTAAAATTTGTAATTAAGTTTTTAGAATAATTAAAGGTACCTACTACGAATTATGTTGATTACTAATTGATTTCATTACATTGTAAAATTTAAATTTGTAACAAATTATCTAATCATTATTTTATGTCTCGAATGTAGTTTAAATTATTTTTATTAATTTAAAAAAAATTACGGTTTTGTACTATTGCTTTATTTTAGTTTTAGATTAGATCGTTTTGTAGTGCAAACCAAAAATGTTTTAATGTTTATTAATAAAAAACTCTATCATACTGTCTTTATTTCCCAATTTAAAAAATTAAGCCGATTATATTCTGTCTGTATATAAATAAAATTATTTCTAGCCGATAAATAATTAACATCTAAAACCTATTATTAACAAATTGGTTTGCGTATTGATATACCTTCCCATGATAATTTTTAAACATGATGAATATAAACGGGTACTCAGGGTATGTACTCACGATTCGTAGGTACTTGATTTC
>DWKA01000573.1:0-15820 GCA_018249155.1 Panoquina ocola ocola
GATATTGAAAGGTCAACGGTAAGTTCCTAGTAAAACATAATGAAATTATTTGTGTAGATTATACATATATTAATTCGGTAGTGCAATATCCATTTATACCGATAAAACTTCAGAATAACACCTCTATGTTTGATCTCGAAATGATACGATTTTTACTTTCTAACTAACACCTACGTCGTCTCAAAATATTACTGAATATTTAATTTTAAAATTTTCAAATATCATTACTATTATAATGAGAAAGAAGACGCAAAATAAGTAACAACAATAATAAAGATACAAACGAGTGATGAACTTTCGACGCAGAGATTTTCCATCGAGCGAATGGAGTGTGAAACCTCGTTCCGTCGGGACTGACGGGAGTACAGTGGTCACTCGATTTGTAAGGATTACGGATTTATGGGCGAACCAAATCTGACCGGACAGCTTCGGGCGTGGACTACAAAACATAAAGTACTTATTCTAATTTTAATCCCGTTCCAGTTAGCATTTTTAAACCCTGCCTGTAAAGGGGTGCCTGATTCGACTTAAAATTTAAAATATGGAGTAATCGTAATTTTATATGGCTTATGTTTATTTTTATGCTTATGTTTACTGTCGATGCACAAAGCTTACTTACCAAAAAAGATATTCATACACTATGGAAGAAAATAACAACTTATCTTAACAACTGTAACAATATCAAGCAACGGCTAAATTACAAAATCTCCTCGGTGACACAAATTTACTAAACGAAATATAGGTATAGGTACGTGCTAAACTTATTACTATAGTATCCACTGACTAAAAAAAAATAGTTCATGAGCCATACTTACGTAAAAAATCCGGGGAAACGAATTAAATAGGTGGGCGGTTAATTGTGCCGATGAGAGTATAATAAACATTGAAATAAGTCATTGATTTGAAGCGGAAATTCTTTGCGACGGTCTCAAAATGTATTAGGAAAAACATAACATTAAATAATACTCGCATTATGTTTTGTATACTGTCATAAAAGGCTTGATTAAGTTGCAAAAAATTGCACTTTTACGCAGTATTACATTGAATCATAATTTCTAAAACAAAGGATTCACGATCATACTCTGATGAGGTTCTGGTGTATTTTATACTGAAAAAGGCTTGTTTGCATGTCTATTTGAACAAATCAAAATGGCGTCGCATCCAAGACACGTAGAGAACAATTTACAACAATACACAGGTCGGTCAATTTGTAAGGATTACGAATTTACGGCATATCGAACCCGAAACGGACGGGACAAAAAATATGTAAAGCCAAATTGGGCTTCAAGTCCGCTATTTATTTGCGGCCTATATGGAGAGATGCCTGCGCGGTCGGCTCCCAGTGGAAGTGAACTCGCCTATTTATTCCTGTGGTCGAATGACCCTTGTCATGGTTGGGAATTTTAATATCGATTTATTAGCCGGCGTATTTGTAAAAATGATATTGCTTGAGCACTGCGGATCCAAAAGCAGATTAATGTATAATTTTTTGCGTTTAAAATTTACAGTTGAAATTGAAAAAAATAAGTGCCTAATTAATTTTCCCAATAAAGAGCGTACAAAGAAGCTCATCATAAGAATTAAGGGATTTTATAACATAATTATATTACCTAGGATTAATTAGCCAGATGTAACATGTACAAATACTAAACAGCGAATAATATAATACCACTAATACCTACTTAAAACATTATGAATCGTAAACGATGCCAACAGTAAATAAGCTGATGTATTGATCGAAACGTAAATGTGCACTATCGATGAACAGATCAGCCCGGCAGATCCACGGGATGTCGACAAAAACATAGTAATGAGAGAATTAGTCGTCGCGTAATCGCACCATCAAACAGCATTGCACGACCATTAACGGGTTCGTGCTACATTTGTCGTTAGTTAGACACGTCGAATTAGTGGTCAAATAAATTAAGCGTCTCATTAAGAATTACAATTTGAAAGTAGATGGATTTGAAAATTGACAAGATTAGATCGTTATTAACGCTAATAAAAATTGTGTATTTAAATATTAACTGTTTGAAAAAGTTTTATGGATATAGTTAATGATTAGTTTTATAGTAAAAGCTATTAGTAATGATGAAATATTTAGAATATGTTTGAAAGCAGAATGCAAAAGCTCAAGAATGAAAAATTAAAGCAAGTGTTCAATAACATTAACTTTGATATTGTATTGAAATTATTACACTAATACAACTAACACATCAGGTGGAAAAACTAAAACCAGAACCGTACAGAGATCAGTAATACACAATCACAAAGTGGCTTTAACTGCGCCTTGCAAATGCAGAATTTTATATTTTATACTCTGAATGGAGAATTCCTTTCTTCTCCTTTAAATGCTTATGTCGTTAAAGGCATCCTTTCTTTACTTTACTCCGGAATCAAACAATTTATGCATTCCTCGGCTCCTTGGTAGAGACAGTTATTTAACTTCGAAGGACTATCTACATAGGACCATCTAACAGATGCAGCTCAAAGAGCATTTTAACAAACAACTAGCTTTGACAATGCCAGCGTTTAATTTTCTTTTGTTTTCCTCTGTGGCAGAGAAACAAATTTAAGTTTATGAATTTTTGCAACGGCTGTTTGTAATGAGAACTGTAATCAAGTATAATTTTTTACGTAAAAGCCAAGTGTTTTTCCACGAAATAATTACGTAGAGCTAATTATATGAAATGTTTTACTTCTTTAAACGTAAATAATAAGTTTGTGACGTTATCTTCAGAATATTGTACTTGATTTTTTCTGTGCTATTTTTGAGAGATGTAATTGATAATATATTTACAATTTTTTATCAATGATTATCACTCTTTTAAAATTGTGTCTTAAAGTGGAAATACGCTAGTGAAACAATATCAGTGCAAAATCTGGGCACGTATCTACGAACCCATCAATAATATAAATTCAATGTCAGCTAAAGGGTTTTGCAGTATCAATGACTATGTATGGGACGGCGCTCCCTGAAGTCCGAGATAGGAAGATTGTATGAATAAAACATCATACGATTTACTTGTTTAGATCCTAGCTCATGTTATATTGAAACTGTTTGAAATGCACTGTCGATCATGACGATCAAATTAATCTTTTTGTATTGGTCATATTCTAAGATGAAGAACTGTTTGTATGTTAATTCTTTAGTGTTGGGTTGTGTTAAGCCATAAAACTAACAGAACGTAAATTACCAAGATATTTACCTACGACGCTGTATTTATATCGCCAGATGATTTCCGACACAACTTATGATTAAGCACTACGCGGAAGGTTTAGAACATAATCAAATTCAATCTCCAAAATGACGCCGAGGGACATTAAATAACACCTATGTAATTAAATATATATTCAAAATCTACGACCAAACGTAGCCTCCGAATCACGAGATCACCGAAAAAGTAGTAAACCTTTCGTCCATTCAAAAGTAGTAACGTTCATCCATTCACTGGATCACTTAAGATCGTCAATAACCCTCTGGCTATGAGCCCTTTTTTCCACATACTTATCTCTATTTGGAATCTAACGCAAAAAGTTCTTTGAGAAGCATGTTTTTGGATCATATCGAATGTATTGAACGATGAGTTAGTTCAGTTAGGAGTCATTCACGTCAATATTCCAGAACCTGTTTGGAAACAATAGGAGTACTTTGAAGCTCCATTTGCATTTTAATGTCCCTGCGTCCAATCCATCCGCCCCAGTCTCAAGTAAACTAGGTTGATTCATGAATAATTTCATTAGAAAAAATAACTTTGAATTATAACCTTGGAAATGGTCACGTATATCTACGTAACAGAAAATTGAACTTTATTTTACACCAAAAAAAGTTGAGCTTACATATAAAAGGAAATTTATAAAAAACCTTATAAAACTGTAAATAGAAAAAAACCTGTTGGAAGATGACATAGCAAATGATTTACATGAGATTTATTTCGCTGGTGAAACTGAAACTCGATCTAATAAACGTGTCACAATCAAACTCAAAGACATCTAATAAAGGCTAGATCACTGTAATCGAAGACAATAAATATGGTCGCTAGAAAGAGTAAATGAGGTAGAAGAGTTATGTCTCGACGTGACCTTTTTACATGCCACATTTTTCTCTCTTACATGCTCCTGAACAAAATGAAATTATAGTGAGAATGCGCTGTAATTTTCTTTTGGACGTACGGAATTGGTGAATTTAAACGGGGTGCCGAGCACATTATGAACACTAGATGTCTCCTCATTGTCGTACACATTTATGGATTTAATAATGATTCACATTGTAAAGAAGTTAAAGAAGCCTTTCATATAAAATGTGATAGTGTCTATTAGTCTATTCTAGCATCATAAAATATGTGTTTGAAAAACTGCATTTAAGGAATCACAATATTAAATTTCACCTTAATGTCAAGCGTGATAAATGAGTGTTCCATTTCAAAAAGTCAAAATTCCTATTTTCCACTTGTGTCCGTTTAACTTAAATCTAGAATGTGACAGTTGATATTACGGTCCAAAATGTCGTAGTACAGTATGCAATTTCCCGAAACATGGCCACGAAAACATGGTTACGGGGAGAAATTCGTGCTTTGTAACATTAGAGCATTCTTGACCCGCAGAGAAATCCATTAAATCCGCGTAATATATGCAAGGAAACAATGTAACAGTTAGATCTCATATAAAATTAAGTGAATTAATAAGCAACTGAACGTTTGAAATCGAGTTTTCTTTGATTCGGAAACATTACACGGTAAGTTAAGAGAAAATAAATAAGCTTTGTAAGGATTCAGAGGATCGCTTTTCTAATTCAAACCAGAGGCCGGCCTTATCTCCCCTTGAACAAAGTCTTGCTTGGAGCCTCAGATACGCGTAAGGTTACGATCGATGAAACACGACTTGTTGAGCTTAAGCGATATCTAGCTTAAGCGACTCCTAAATTGTCTTTAATTTATATTGCTGAGTAATACAAATAGATTGTTGTTTTCAAACCTGACAACTGCAAAAATACCTCCTCATGCCAAGATCTTTTACTCTAATATTAGAATATCAACGTGAATATAAACCGTTTAAAACTCTTCTTTTTGTTACGACTTCTCCTCGAAATCTAGAATGCTTAGAAGCATATTTTGTGAACACTACGTACTCGTAGTTACAGAATCATTAACCCGCTACTTAATGCATAACTTAAGTTACTAGTAATGCGCTGTTAACGTAGAAGAGCAAACATTTCTCACGTTTAGACCGTTCAAAAACATGGATTAAATGTTTTTAAACAAACTTCTTTAATCTCTTAAACTTAGCCATCGCTTTATAGTCGGTAAAAACTTTCGAGATAGAGTGGGGTCAACGGGTAATACTGAAAACAACTACAGTTCTCCGTTCGACCCCACTTGCAATTGAGTTGGAAAATTGAATTATATGTAGGCATTGTAACACAATAATAAGTACTTGTGACAGAAACAGGTTTTTGAAAGAAATCATTTAGTTTGATAATGGAATAGGGTTTTTGTTTTTCGTCTTGTTTAAAATTAGCTTACAGTTGTTTAGAAGATTTATTATAACTTTCAGGTGGTGTAGGTAAACACGAAATAAAAATAATAATTGTAAGAAGCTTTACAATGAGAACAATGGCGTATTTAATAAATTATCAAGTATTTCATACAATCCAGACCAAGTTTCATTACTATAAAAGCAAAGACTAGAAGATGGAAATACAGACCAAATTTAGCGTCGATCGACAGAATCCAAACAATTTACAGTTACTTAGCTAAATATATTTTTGCCAGATGTCCCATCCACGGTATTTTATTTATGTAATTCATTCATCTGTATTTCATTTCTTAGATTACCGAATTTCATTACTTGCGAATTCATCATTCAGACTGTTGTACAGCCCACAAAAATACTTAACGATGAAAATATAATTCAATTGTACGAAACATTTTTTTTCAGTTTTCTTTTAACGGCATATTTCTATTTGCTGACAAATATGACATTTGGGACTTTAGCAATACATTTTTCAGTGTTTATTGTGCTCAGTTGGACAAATGTTTCAGTCCTTCAAACTTTAAGCGAAGTTTAGTTTAGCTAACTTTAATACCTATGTAGAAAATTTGGGTCGTTGAATACATTTTGTATATTGGGACAGAAATTTATTGTGAACTGGTCCCTTGACGTTAGGAACCTCAGATCAGTTGAGGTTTCAACTTAACTTCTCAACAAACTAGTTATACAAACACTTTCTAATAACCTTTCCTTACATATCCTAAGGGAGTGTCAGTGAAACTCTCACTCGAAAAACATCAAACCGTTACCCAATACATATTCAGTCCCAAGAGCACCATTTCAGTTGGATATATTAAATTGATAAGTGTAGAAAACAAATTGATCGTTTCTGAAAGTTCTCACAGTTTTGTACGTGTTTGATTATTTTCTCCTACCTTGGGTTAGACCTTTTCTATAAAAGGTTTTATATTACGAAATTCTAGAGACGTAAGGTGTGTAAGGTTTTGAATATTATAATATATTTTTCTATATCAATTTAAATGAATTCTGATATTAATGAATAATTGAGTGTATGCGATGTTTTAGAATATAACTTGAACTCACCTATTTAAGGAGATATATTTGCAGCTTTATAAGTTTCAACGCGTTTTTTTTTTCACATCTTGGGCAAAAATGAAGCTTTGCTCTCGTGAATAAAAAACATTTTTTGCACTAAGAGGTCTGTGTTAAATTAAATTCTATTGTAAATGGGTAACAAATTCTATATTCATTCATTGAAAAGTAAAACTTTAATGCTTACTGTTAAAGTTCAGTTTTGCTAGAAAACCATCCTGTCTTTTCGTAAATTTAGGCGTTTCAAGTTCCTATTTTTCCTTATTTCATTCCACCAGTGTTGGCCACAGAATCACTAAGGCCGACATTAATTCGGTCTGGCATCTGATAAGACAGACCATGATAGTTAACATTATGCTTACTGCTTCCTTCTTCTGTTTTGTTGGTTTTATATTACAGAAAAAGTGGAAGGTCCGTTTATATAAAAGACGACAAATTATTAAATTTTCTTTTCATCTATATTATTTTTGCTGATATTAAATTGTTAGATTCGTTTTACATTTTGCAGTAGGTAAATGAACTCTTTTTCCATTACCATTAAACTAAAAATCATTATTCAATCTAAGTAACATGCCCGCTCTCATTTTGCTTTGGGAAAAATATTATATAGGTATGTAGTGCATTTCTTTTTCTTCCTTGTATCTATGTAGAAATAAAAATATGAAAATTTCTGTTATCAAAGGTATGTTTTGGAACTTAAATTATCAAATCCACAATAATGTCACACGCAGATCGCCCGGGAGCGACGTCTGAAAATTTAAAAACACGTGCATTAGATCGATTTTTTTCTTTCTTTATCAAATTTCGAAAAACTAGAAAACACATACACAATCCATTCAAATGATCTAAATTAGAAATTATCGTGATTTTCAGAACCAGTGTTCCGATTGCTTCTCAGTTTCATTGTAGGGTACCTACTCCGATTTAACGACTTGCTACCCAAAGTCACAACAGAAACCTTACCTGTATTTTCGTAAGCAATAAAAATCTTATCTACAAGAAAAAAATATCGTGGCCGTTACAAGAAAGTCATTAATACAGTCAAGATGACTGATTGTTTGTGACGCAGATGTGGTCGAGATACAAGGCCATGGTTCAATGTATCGTACAGATAATATTGATTTTCTTTTTATCTGATTTGCTGTTTCATACCTTTTGTCTTTTAGATGAGTAGGTAGTTATTTGTTACTCCAACTGCTAATGGATTTCTTGTTCTGTACCAAACTTGGGTGGTGTGTTAGGGGAGGCCTATGTCCAGCAGTGGACTTTTAAAGGCTGATGACGATGATGAATTCTAGACAAACATAGCGTCTATAGTTAAGCTATTTAAGATGTTTATCGAAAAATTCAAAAGTCCACCAAAGCAAAAAAATAATTAAGTAATGACATATCTCCAAAATAACGAGGAAAGCCATACATATTTCTTACTAGGTCCTAGCCTAATGGCATCAATCTATTAACTGCCAACTACAGAGCAAGGAGCTCCTCGTAACTGAGGAGGCCTAGAGCATACTCCGCCATACTGCTCTAGTGCGAAGTGTCACTCCAGGTTAGTGACCAATCCAAGTGTCAGATAATTTTTTAAGCTTACAATATGCTTGGTTTTGTACCAAGTTGCTGGAATTCTTATCTTGTTAAAATGTTCAGGAAGGTTAATTATATATTAACTATATTGGAATACTAGAATGATTAACCACATTCAGACTACATCACTGTTAATAAATATAATTAGGTATACCTATTGGCCTTGAATAGTCTTAATGGTAATTTGTCTCTTATAGTCCAGTAATTGACATTGATTATCCTAACACTTAAGAAAGGGTTAAATCCAGATAAACTTAATAAAATATTGAAAGTAGCGTATGTCTCTGAGCGACTAAACTTTCCAACATCTTAAGCGATGTTCTTTAAGCCAGAGGTAAATAACTGATCTGCTCTCTCAATTTTTCTCAAACGTTCGAAAAAGAGAGCAACAAACTCCACTTCATCCAATATGGAGGAACTACAAATAAAACTGAAATAAAAGTCGAAAATCACATTGAAGCCGCACCGAGTAAAGCCAGCCTCTGGGGATTAAGATCGTGCTACAGCCGAATTAAAGTAATTTAGGAACAATTTAATTCAATTTCAACTCTGTTCGTGAACCCATATGGTATAGTTTTGCTAAGCATAGAATATAACGTTCGGCTCATTAGAAAAGGATAACCTACAACATTGATGAGCAGGGCAACTATACAAAAAGCTTTTGGACAGGGATATGACATTCAAAAGGAATATAATAATGATCATGATAAATTACATTTTAATTAATGCGTTTGCCTTACATAAACTAATCCTAACCAAACCATAACTGTGAAAGGGATATATATTTTTTTATATTTACACTACAGATACAATAAAATTACTAATAACATTACACCATACAGTGTTTAAAGCCGACAAATTAATGATGACGATGAATTTTCTGCTTAGAAACAAAAGAGAAAAGAATAGAAAAAAATCTTGCGCTCAATTTAAGTTCGACCCCAAATAATCATAGACTTCAAACAAATGAGGATAAAAGGCAAATAGAGCTTTAACATGATTTATCGAAAGTAGCACTACGACCAGAAATGCAAATTTTGCTGTAAAGCAAATTGCCTCCAGCAACCTTGTGTTCGGCAAGTTTGAACTAACGATAACAATTGAGGCGTTCCATCATAGTTTTCAAACGTGGCAGCATAACTAGCTTCAGTATTCACTAGTTTTATGTAATTTTAGCTACTAATAGGAATGAATTGAGTGGATAGCTTAACAAATTCGTAGTTATATTTAAGTATACTTATACATAATATATAGTGTAGCAAAGAATGAGCTACAGATCCTCAATTACCACTCGAAATGTAAAAAGCCAATATTACACCCAAAAAAGTAACTGCGCATTTAAATGTATAGTGTTAAAATTTACAGCGTGTCGCTCAAGGACTTGCCAAGAAAGTTTTCAGTATACTAATTGAGTATGTAGTTGTCTTGCTCTTCAATGACATGTGTAAAGGCAATTTCATTTAGTCGTCCAGTAACTAAAGCTGGCAATTTACATAACACAATTTGAATATTATTCACAATGAGTGAATGGTTAAACAATTTACTATTCCTAGTAAATAAAATGATGCTAAAGTAAATAATGAATGAGATTAAACGTCCGTTTGAAGTATTTGTTAAACAATTATGGGTTTTGTGCAAACCGTTTGATCATCACGGAACCCCTTATACACAGTATAGATGTATAAAAATAGTACAAAGGCAGGGTAATCCCGCCCTGTCTGTCTTTATGTGTAAAGGAATAAAGTTTTTACAGTAGTTAAAATATGTGAGAAATTTTAAAATAAAATGAAATAAAAAGCAAAGCGAAACAAACTGTATATTCTGAAACAAAGGCGATTATAAAAACTTTACGAAATATTGAAAAACAATTTATAAAAGCCAAAAGTGCAAGTTATCAGATATTTCAATTGTAATTTTGCGAAAATATATCGGCGGATAAAATTAAAAGTGCTGCGCGATCCAAATTTATGCGCAGACTTTACTGACGATGGTTGACATAAAATATTCTGTGAGTAGAATGAATGTTTTGTCCAAAACTGTACGTAATAGTTTTCGTTTCGTATAGCTTTTCAGGAACAATAGTTTATGATTTAGGCTAAAACCTATCAATGATGTAAAGTATGGTAAGTTTTCCATGACCACGTTGATACTGGTTACCACTCACTGTTTTAATGGACATTTTATATTTCAGTATTTTCGTTTAATGACCACTTTCAAAATCATCAACAAAGAAAGTTGAACGCAAAACACAAACAGCTCCCAAAGGAGGCTGTGGACTGAAACTATTCAACCATTGAAGTCAGTAGGTCGTGACGCTGGTTTCCATTCGTTAGATATTTTAAACTTCAATGCCATTACAATAAAGATTTTTCTTACAGGCAGAATGTACTTTAAGACAATGGTATTATTCTTTGGCAAATGCAACCGATATGGTTCATTAAATAATGCTATGTTGACATTGCACTGTAACTTTTAAGAGTCTTTTGAATATTCAAAAATCATCTAAAACAACACACAAGTGCTAATAACGGTAAAAGGAATGTATAAAATAGTGTCAAAAGTATTGTTGATATAAAAATTAATTTAGGATGTTATTAATAACTTCAATATGAAATTAAAATAACAGAGCGAAATATAAACGATAGCAATCAAAATCAGGAAATAAATAACAAAGATAAACAGAAGGAAGATCTAAATATTCCAACAACATCCATCACTGAGCTTAATTTCAATAGACAAGTTAAAAACAAAATGTAAACAAACCGTAACATGAAATGTTTACCAAAACTCCGAGCAGTGTCTGTTTAATTACTCCTTAATTACTCCTACTATATACTTTACTTCGAAGAATAATAAACCAATTCTTAGTAAAAATATAAATCGGCGATGAAGTAAACATTAAACTAAAGAAATTAAAACTGAATAATTATAAAATCTGACCTGACTGACCTGGCAGACGTTGTTCTGCAGCACTTCAGTTTTCTCAATATTATAGTTGATCCCAATTTTTTCTACACCAAATTTAATACTCCAGACCTTTAATAAATGCTCGCCTCAGTGAGCAACTTTTGCTCTAACGGCTTTTTAATTTTTATAAGAGCTAAGCTAGTTCTCGTCAACAGCGCCCCCTTTCGGATCCAAAATTTTCCCATCTTTCAATTTTGACCGATAATTGGACCACTAGAGGCAAAATTTCTGGAGCGTTTCTGTAGGAGAGCATGCAAAGCTCCATTCCATTATCATTTTTAAAATGCGATCTTCGGCGGCCATGATACTTTTGGCACTTGATCGAGCCTTTACTACTCCATCCATTTATACAGCAAAAATAAAAGTACAGTTCAGTTCAGCAATTAAAGCTTAAACAGTGTTACACAAATCGGTATTCATTCAAGCGCGCATGAGTAATCACATGCTTATTGCAATTACCGTGTTTACCTTTAAATAAACGAAACTGAATTGTTAATTAAATGCTTTACTTTATTTGTTTTTTCTAACTTGTACGGGATGTAGGCTATTTCATTGCGTAATTTAACAGGTCTTTGTTACTTTCTACAATCTGTAACAATGTTGTAATTCAATTTTCGGTCTACTTGTAAACGTTGGTTTAATTTGAATTTTGCCTCTTATTAAGAACTCGTAAATGCGCTAATTTCATCACGGTAATTTTATCTTTTCGTCTAGTTATTGTTCAAATACAACATTCTTTAAATAATATTTTATTTTCGTTTTCAGAACAACATAATTATTTCATGGCGAGTAAATCTCTACTTGGGATTATCAGTTATTAGCTGCCCGCACTCGCTTCGCTTCGGGAAAAATATAGCATACAAAAGCTAGCTATACAGTGCCGTTTACTTTTTTGTAGAACTAATAGAGACCAACATTTTGATGAACATTATGTTCGTATTACCATTTACGGAATCGTTTAGTCAGCACACACCGATAAAGAATCACATCTTGCCCAACTTCCGCTGACTAAAACTTCCAATCAAAATAAAATATAACCTTTAGTACTGCTGAGTAGAGTAGCTTTCTGTTTGTGAAAGAATTTTCAGGGTCGGTTCCGTGTTGTTTTTTATGGAATATAGGTAGCAAATGAGCTGAGTACCACCGTCACCAGCCGCCACAGATCACCCCCAATAGATTCCGCATTGAAGGCGACTATGCATTGGCACGTATAGACAACTCCGTCAAATATACAAATAAGTGTCAACCTGACATTTGACCCTTGACGACGTACATGTTTCCAAAAGGGTGACGTCCCCCCGCAACCCGCGCGTTCCGCCAACTTTGGTGAATTCGAAACGGAACAAAATGTTCAGTATGCGGTATCTATTGGGGGTGATCTGTGGTTGAGAATAACCAATTTCTATCGGAATAAAACTTTACTCACTTACCAATACCATAAAAAAGATTTATTTCGTACATGTATACTCTAATGCATTCACTTAATAGTTTGCACTTTGAAACACACAAGAAACAACAATTAATGCACACTAAAAGTATTCTTCTAATTAGAAGTAGTCAGATGCATTACTCAGCGTTGCTATATGTTACTAGCACTATCTAAGTAACACTTGATGTTCTTGAATTAATTAAGAAAACAGTTGTTTTCAGTGTTTTAGAAGTAGTCAGATGCATAACTCAACATTGCTATATGTTACTAGCACTATCTAAGTAACACTTGATGTTCTTGAATTAATTAAGAAAACAGTTGTTGTTTTCAGTGTTAACTATCTTATATTACGAGTGTACGAGTTTGTATAACGTGTGCGCGCGCCCGCTACCCGGGTAGAACAACGCAATAAATATTTTGTGCTATCGCCAGAGGACAACGGAGACTGCCTTTGTATCAAATCTTGTTATCTGAATGAAAGAAAACATCATTCCGTACAGTTCTTGTTATTTCAACTTACATTTTGATTATTGCAATTACTGTTGTGTTAGTTTTGAGGCTTGTGAGTAAAAGTTAAGAGTCGTGGTACATGAGAGCACTGAATTTTGTTAGTGTTATTAATTGTAGCGACATCTAACGAGACAACGGCAAGCTTTTCAATAGTCCATTTCGACTATTGCTAATTAAGAATGGCAAGACTTTCTATGTAGGTACATTACAGTGATGTGTTTTTTCATAAACTTCAAAGTGTTGTCACTGTGCCGGGGTCCTATAGATATCTTGATCGTGATCTATAATGGTGGTAAGTAATATGCGAATAGTGAACTGTATTTGATAGGAAATTGAATGTCACTTTTTAGGCAATACACGGCGATTGACAATGCACACACCAAAAAGGGATTCCACCAACCTTACCCCCGTTGCGTGGCGTCGGTCGATATGGCGGCGCCGAGATGGTTTCTTCTGTTCCTCAAACACCAGTCAACTTCAACTTCACGCACACACACGTAGTAACAGTTAAACGATGCTGCCGAATTATTGTGTTATACGAAAACAACGACGAAATTAGAGGAAAACGAATGTCGGCTGCACTTGAACTCGCGTTCCGAACGCGTGCGCTCCCACCGGCCGCGATACATACACTGGCCGGCGGCGCTCGCGCACCACAGTACAAGAGAAAAGGAGGGTAGAAATCAAATTTATGCATATTATTATCATTTGTCAATCGAATGTGTATTGCCAAAACTAAAATAATGTGTCGAAATATTACCAAATATTATCGAATATTAAGCTAAACCGTAACAATTAATAAATTTGAAATCGTCAAATTAATTAGTTTTGTCGCCATTCAAATCACGGATTAAAATAAACAGTATAACCTACATAGATTCATTATCACTCGGTGTCTGTATAACATCACCAAAGTCTTCATCACTGTGCTCCTGCATCCTAAATTCTACATACTCTAAGCTTACTATATTATACAAAACAAAGAAACAAACAAACAGACACGCGTTGTGTCTTAATCTTCCTTAGATAATACTATGCTTCGACGAACCAATATTGTCCAAGTAGGTACATTAAGTACAAAATTAAATATCGTAAATACCTGTGACATACAAAAACATACACAACCTACGGACAATTAAGTTTAAAATAGTATACCTACCACTCAAATTATCTAACTAAACTCCAGTTAATTTCGATTTCAGCCACAAATTACAACCAGCCCTCGTGACCGCCAGCAAAGCCACGTATAACCTTGCAGCCACAAAGAATAATCCCCATCGCAACAAAGCGAGCAAAACTGCAAAGCCAAGGCAGAACAGCGCCACAGCCACACAGCGCTAATTAGATCGTACATCAGTGCATTTACAATTTGAAATGATAACGAAGCAGGTCAACATAAGTATAAACATCTAAATGGGTTAATGAGATATGTTGAACTTGTTGAAAGCGAGCGATGAATTCTGGTTTCGTTTGAATTGAATTCTTTTGACGCGATACTATCATAGTGAGAGTACGCCAAGGTCGTTTGATAAAGGTTACTATGTTTTTCGTGATGCAGTTCGTAAATCATGAGCTTAAACTCGTCATTATGAAGGTAACCTTATGATAGTTTCATCAATTGTCTCTTAATTAGTATTCGTTCTCAAAGGTGTGTGAAGTCTGCTAATCCACACTTGACCAGCGTAGTGGTCTATGGCCTGAACCCCCATATTGTGAGAGGAGACCTGAGCCCAACAGTGGGACAGATATAGGTTGTAATGATGAATCAACATCATACTTGTCTGGAACATTGTCGGCAACGTAGCCCCAGTGCAAAAATTGGTAGAGGTTATTAGCCAACCCATGTTTCTGAAGGTTTTTTAAATCGCCTGAAGGTTTTCCGACTTGACCAGTGTTACCTAATGATGACAACCAGGACCATCGTTCTATAGCCACCATTTCTATAATGAATACGATACATAATTACTAATTTCATAATTACGTTTAACAGTTTACGTGTATACTCTATTACGCGCGTATTTTTTTATAAATTTCCCGATCCTTTTGTAGTAAACGTAATGAACCACGTAGCACTGCATCCATCGAACACGGTACGATGCAAAATATACACTTACATACGACATAGATTTGTAAATGCTTTTAATCTTAACAAAGATGGAGCGAGATGAAGGATTCCGTTGTAATTGCTCAAATAAAGCGCGTGGCACGCGTGCACCGAGGATTGGGGAATATTTCGCAAATTTGCGAGAATATTTGCCGTTTGATCCGGAGGCGATATTAAATCCGAATCGTCTTATATTCATACTTCTCCCGTGTATGACGGTTTTTCGTATAATGAAATACAATTTGTCTTCGGTCTATTAGCAACAGGGATGAAGTATATTTTTTCAGAGTGTATAAGAAAATTTTAACGTGATGTGATATCTACTAATGAAGATGCACAAAAAATATGACACTTAAAATTCCAGAAGAAAAGCGACATGAAATGATACATTAGACATCACTAAAATACAAAGTAATCAGCGACAGTCAATGACAACAGTAAAATTGATTATGAGATAGCCTATGCCGCTGTCCTATTGCCATCGCTTGTACGATGATGCGTCCGTCCGACGAAAATGATTGCGTTCAAACATACTGACTTCGAATATCCTATTGACGGTCGTGCGATCATGCGATGCGACCAAATTGTTTGATCGCATCGTATGATCGGACGACCGTGCGTTC